>WNWK01017246.1:0-42875 GCA_009830355.1 Cherax destructor | reverse complement strand
TTTTTTTTTTTATGGATGAGTATGTGTGTGGTATTTTTGGGTGACCCGGAGGGGGAAAGGGGAGGTTTTGGGTGGTTCTTTTTTTGTCCTTTTGGGTTTCATTTTTTTTCCCAAAAGGGGGGTTTGCCTTACTTGGGGCCAGGTGTGTGCCCTAAGTGTTTATTTTGTTTTTTTCCTTATGGTTCTTTTTTCAAAGAGGTTAAATTTTTTTTATACTATTATTCCCTTTTCATGGCTTGTTATCAGGCAATATTCTTCGTATTTTAATATGAGAAGATGAAATGCAGTTCTTTCTTTCTATGTATGTATAGACCCCTGGATGGGACTGATCCGATGATTTTATCACTGTGAGGTGTTGGTACCAGGCCGGGGGTTTTCCCTTTTACTGAAGTTTATATGACTTGCAGCAATGTGTGGGGCCTGGGAATCATTATTATTGTTGGGTCACATTAGTCTTCGATTCTCTTGCAATTTAAACCTCATAATCTCTTTTTGCTTTTCTTATTCCCTTTTTTATTTCTCTCTTCAGCTGAATATATTGATTACTTAATTGCCCTCTCCTCTTTTGATTCGCCTATATATGCCTCTCTTTTGACCAATGAGATGTTTTAATCTATTGTTCATCCATTTAGGATCATTTTTGTTTATGAAAATAACTCACTTTACCCAATGGAAATAAGTTACTCTGTCTGACTTTTTTGGGTTATCCTGGGTTCTCTACACATATGCTGTTATGTATGATAATCTATGTAAATGTATTTGTGTATACCTGAATAAACTTACTTAATCTCATTTTATTGTAACTCATCTTTACACAACTGAGTAACTTAGCCGTTTTAACTTTTAAGGTTTAAATAAGATAATTACAAAGGCCCCAGTGTAAATAAGTAACTTTATGTGACCTTTTTGGGGGGTTATCCTAGGTAATTTCCACATGCCCGCAATGCACAGCATATTAGGGGC
This sequence comes from Cherax destructor, assembly GCA_009830355.1. Lineage (NCBI taxonomy): Eukaryota > Metazoa > Arthropoda > Malacostraca > Decapoda > Parastacidae > Cherax > Cherax destructor. Next base: position 41,912 of record WNWK01017246.1, on the reverse strand, counting down.
TTTTGGCATGTACATCTCATTAATAACTATGTATCTTGTCTACCATGTATCATTGTACCATGTCTCAATAAAGTATTATTATTATATATGATAATTGTACTGATGTGTACCTGTGCCTAAATAAAGTTACACCTGGTGGTTACCACAGTAACTACAACGTAAACACACTGGCTTGTGGGAGAGGGTAAGCAACCAACATCACCCACTTGTTTTACATCTCTCACTCGACACGTATCACTAAACCAACACCACATCTAGCATAAAGTGCACTCTGAGCCTTTATATGTTGATGGAATATAAGTATGAGCTTCGAGTCTTGGGTGTTGAGTCGTAGAGAACTGTGGATATCTTCGTAATTTCGAAGACACTTTTATGAAATGAACGTATTATTAGATGTTTTACTCACTGTGGGTGAAACATCACATAATAAATGTTTTACATGCTGAAAGTGTTGAATTTATCACTTGTTGGCTTAGGATGTTATGTATGTTACGTACACAGACAGTTGCAACTGAGACATTTTATTGTGACATTTCGCCCTCCAGCTTTGTCAAGCCAATACAATCTATTGTCTTGATAAAGCTCCTGGAGCACGAAAAGTAGCCACATTGAAATGTTTCGTTAGTTGCACATGTGTCATTTTACCTGACATTGTTGGTAATTTCTACTAATGTTACCTGCCAGTATCTCGGTGGCAAGCAGGGCATGTATATAGATTTCATATTTTTTAATCTATACAAGATTTGTCTTGCCTTGCAGGATTTATTATTCTCCATTTGTGCACCCCATCATGGGAGGTGCCTTGATGGTGATGAGAGGCTCTTGATGCAAGGAATTTCAGCTGTCTTCCACTTCCTTGCCTCGAACCAGATTGCCTGCCAGGCACTACATGATCCATACAGGTTTAGCATTTCCCTACAAATATAATACTGCTACTAATTCATTTCTGAATCTTATATTGTACAACAGGTCTTTTCATATATGTAAAACAATGGTTCAAGAGGGTTGCCTTGGTTCTGTTGAACAGCTGTTAATCCAAGGAATTGGAGCTCTCTCTTCCTTGATCAAGCTTGATTAGTTTTCATTTCACAGGTTCTTTATATCCCTACAGGCATGTGACACTACTTAATACCAAGTGTTGATTGGCCCATATGGGCGTGCAACCAAAATTAATGTACCATATTTTCATTAATATCTCCCAGAATAGCAGTTTGCACAAGAACTACTTATTCCAAGGTGTACATAGGTTATATATATTGTAAAATGTAAACTAATGTCTGAATTCTGTCAGGTATTAGTCAATAACTGGCAAAAATTTCTAAGAAAATTACATTTCTAGAACTACCTAGTCACCTAACCTATCCAAACATAATGCAGCTAATCCAATCTAATTTAAATTGGCCTTAAAAAAGCATTTATTGTGATGGCAACAACTCTGCAGCAGCCAATGAATTTCGTAATTGAAATAATGGTTTTGCTCACAGCAGTGACATTCTTAAATTGGATTTAAGCTGGGTTAGTATAACTTTAAGATGAGGACACAAAACATATGAATGATGGGAAAGATTTCAAGGCTGGACAGATTTAATGACCCCACCAATTAGGAATGGCAAAAAAAAAAAAAAATGGTGTTTGTCATAAAATATCTTTAAATAACTGATATTTATTACACACCTTATATTTTATTTTTGAGAGAGACTTTCTTAATTAGTTATATGCATACCATATTATAGTGCCAAAAGAATGAATTAAATTTTGATAACTTTTTTTTTTTTTAGCCTTTTTCATTTGTTTATTTATCTATTATATATACTATGTATAATATACATAATATAATACTGTAATACTGCAATATTTATATTGTATATGCTAGAGGCACTAGTGTCTGTGCCTACTAAGATTTGTTCATTATTGCTCGATCACTGACCAAACTTAATACTAATTACAAAAAAAAAAGTATCTTCAAATATTTTAAACTGCCCATAGAGAGTTTTTTCCTCATAATTAAGGTAGTTCCTAGCCAATTACAGCTTCTAATCTTTGTTGTCACTCCAATGAGTGCTTTTTTTTTTGTCTCCTTTACTAGAAAGCAGTTATCTAAACTTCAAAGTGTCACCCCTTTTGAATGGCTATACCCTTGCCTGTGGTCACAGGTGTCTGCGGATCACTTCTCAAGTGAATATCCCAGTATCATGAGATCTGTCTCACTGGGCTCCAGTCAGCACGGTATCACTGACAAGATTAGCTACAAGGTATTTTTTAGGCATTCCGAGACTTGTATGCCTTGCTAAGTGTTTGGAGTTTGAGACCTTTGTAGTGTTGCTCAGATCATCATACAAATTCTGGCCCATTACTATGAACTTGCTTGTATGTATGGTATGCCAGCACTGCTTAGTATTTTGTTACATGTGCATCTTTATACATATTCAAACTACATATTTTTAAGGTAATCATTGACAGCTTTATAAAATATGTATTTTTAAATGGATAGAGCTCATTTTGTTGTGGAGTAATGGTGTCAAGAACAAAGATGGAAGTCCAAACACATGATTTTGAGAATATTAGTACAAGCTTCCTATACAGGTACTGTCTTTTCATATGACAGTGCGTGTCATTGTAATACAGAACTGTATTTTTTTCCTTGCTGTTAGAGACTGACACTGGAGTAGTTCTTTGTCTTTGCAGTATTATTTAATTTAAAGAGATCTTGAAGTACAAATTCTTCAGGCTTATGTTCTGCATTGTATCTGTTTGTGTGTTGTGTATATTAACTAGAATTAATATACAGTAATATGCAAATCAGATATAGAAGTAAAGCATAAGGTAGTAGTATAAATGTCTTGGATATTCTGTAGTAAGTACTTTACTTGTAGTTACCCTAGTGTACAAATATTTCTGAAGTTTTCTGAAGAATGTCTGCATATGCTCCAGCAGTGTACTTAATTATCTGCTTGTTGATGTTTTATGTTGTATTGAGGGATGCTTGTATTGTACAGTACATGATCCTTGAAGTATTCAGAATGAGGTGCTTGTACACTCTAAACTGTACTTGTTAATTGTTAGTACATATATGCTACTGCATATAACAAATGATCAGTAATAACTGCACATGCAGTTTTCTGTACATACTGTAAGAATGTTCATAGTAGGTGAACAATGTTAGTAAATCAGTAAGTGGGAATGAAGATGCTGGTAGTGGGGTAAGTCAGTAAGTGGGAATAAAGATGCTGGTAATGGGGTAAGTCAGTAAGTGGGAATAAAGATGCTGGTAATGGGGTAAGTCAGTAAGTGGGAATAAAGATGCTGGTAGTGGGGTAAGTCGTAAGTGGGAATAAAGATGCTGGTAGTGGGGTAAACCTTTCAATACAGTGTACAGTGTTTCAATGGAGGCTGAGCTTTATCAGATATGAAGCCCAGCCTTGGATGAAATATTGTAAAAAAAAAAAAAAAAAAAAGGTTCCCATGCATACTTGTGTATTTATTTCCATTGTTCTTATTGAATTAATATTTGCTTTAGTAATTCATTTACTGGTAGTTCCATGTCTGTACTTATGGGCTGACTGATGTGTTCATTTGTATTTGAGAGACTGGGCTATTTTTTGTATGTGAAGATATATTTATTATGATAAACATACTTTAAGTTTCTTGGGAGGATACATCATATAAAATTATGTAGATTTGAAGATAAATACTGTACAAGATATACCATATACTGTATTTTCAGGCTGATTCTCAAGGATGGAAGATAATAGGGTAGAGTACATATATCAGTATTTTTTGGTAACTTAGTTTGCTATGTATTTTGTCAAGAATTATAATGTATTAATAATTATAATACAGCAGTGTCTTTGGGTAATTGTTACTCAACATAGCTGCTATGGATCAGACCATGGACAGGTTGCAGCTGAGCCCATCATTTAAACTGCTGGAACTTTATACTTCACTGCCATAAACAGAGTCCAAAAGTACTCCAGAACATAGTTGTCATAGTGTTTATTCATATGGTATTTTCAAGTTTCAGTGAGACAGCCCTCCTGCATGTCAGCAAAGCAGTAATTGACTTCTAACACCGCCAAGGGAATAAGTGCTGAGCTGATATATTCGAGGTACCTCGGCTTTTCTGGGCACAACAAATCACAGCTTATTTAATAGGTACAAGGTTGTAGCTTACTGCACCAAGAGTTGGGCATTTACCATGATGTGGCTTGGGTGTGTCATTGTATTATCAGTGTGCAAAGGGATACTGAGAATGATCATCACGTCTTAGTGTTTTGGAGAAATACACTGTCCAATGAATGACAGCACTAATCCATAATTTGATACTTTCACTCCATTGTAAGTTGCTGAATCTTCTGTAACTCACCCTTTTCATGTCTAAATTAGTGTTTTGCTTGACACTGTTGCCAGAAAAAATCGACAATAACTGAAAGTTATGGAGAGCCTGACCTTCAGAGATTTAGAATTATCAGAAAATTCTACATTTGCACTTAGGTGCAGTTTGAATATTTGTTATTATCTTTTTGGCCATTTAGTAATCAGCTTTGTTTCTCTCTCTGTACATCCTTTCGACTCACCAGCCTTGCACCTCTTCTAACATGGAGTGTTTTATGCATTTTTTTTTTTATATACATTTGTTATGTACATATGTAATTATTTCCACACTATATAGTATGTATTGTCTGTATTTCTTGAATGCCCCTTGCATTAAGTTCTTATTCAGTATTGTATACAGCTGTCAGTCATTCTTATAGTTCTCCTAACACTGTTTTTCATATTTAATTTTTTTTTTTCATACAAGCATTCTTTCTGTAAGTAGCCACACATTTCCATCTTTTTTTAATGTCATCTTCATAGCTTGTTTACTTTTTTCTAGTTTTATCCGTGTACAGTAGTTTTTCCCACGTTTTTATTTCATTGCTAGTAAAAGATTGTTTATAGCTAATTCCTAATATCAAGTTCCAAGACCAATTTTGGACTATGCAGTGGAAATATATAGAAAAGGTGAATAGAAAAGAGAAAAGGCATCTGTATCTGAAGACAACCTCAATATGCATTTTTTCCTCTTGAAAACATGTAAAATTGTCAGTTTCATGTACAGCATATTTTCAGATTCATGTTATTTTATAGTGTAGTTACAGGCATTTGCATTTTTGTTCTAGAAGTTGTTGTTTCTTAATGAAAAATGTTATAATTCCAGGTGCATAATGATTAACTTATTTTGCACTGTGTAATGACATTTTTTGAAAGGATATCTGGACTATGGAGCTGCCAGATACTCTAAGAATTTTGAGTTATTTTCAGTTGGGTGTTAGGTGATCTTGCTGTTCCGGTGATAACAGTGGATATTTTGTACATACGGTATGTACTGCTTCGTCAGTGTGCTGCATCATTGGGAGCTGATGAATAAAAGTTTTCTACCCTTGACAACATTATTTAAGGTTGGAGGGAGGGGGGTAAAGGAGGTTTTGTGGGCTAGGGGCTTGGACTTCCAGCAAGCATGTGTGAGCGTGTTAGATAGGAGTGAATGGAGATGAATGGTTTTTGGGACCTGACGAGCTGTTGGAGTGTGAGCAGGGTAACATTTTGTGAAGGGATTCAGGGAAACCAGTTAATTGATTTAGTTGGACTTGAGTCCTGGAAATGGGAAGTACAATGCCTGCACTTTAAAGGAGGGGTCTGGGATAGTGACAGCTGGGAGGGACTTATTCTCAGCTGTCATATCTGAGCGCCTCTGCAAAGACAGTGATTATGTATGAGTGTGGTGAAAGTGTTGAATGATGATGAAAGTATTTTCTTTTTGGGGATTTTCTTTCTTTTTGGGTCACCCTGCCTCAGTGGGAGACGGCCGACTTGTTGAGAGAGAGAGAGAAAAAAAAAAGTTTTATATATTCCTTCTATTTGGAAATTTGATGTTTCCAGTAGTTAAAGCTGTACAAAATTATCAAGTAGCTAGTGCACCTATTAGCTCCCGATCATATCAGAGACTATACATCACTGATTGTTATTAATTTGCCCAGCATTTCTGAAGTGAAACCAGCTGTCTTTGACTTTATATAATCTTCTCCTCACATATGCTCAGCTGTTCTTAGGCTTGTTCTGAAATGATAGTGCCAAAAATATTCTGGCACTGTAATGTATTTTTTTATTATTGTTATATATTTTCAAATCATTGTAATAGACTTTTTTTGGCATAGACTTATATCTGATTAGTTAGGTACTGTTGTGAAAGTTATTGTTCTGTATTCTGCAGGGTTTTATTTAAATCAGATGGGAATATTGCATATATTTAGCTTGCTGCACCTTTAAGATATTTAGGTATTGAGCTTCCGTTATGTGAAAAACAACTGTTGGTCTTCTTAGATAGTATGCATTTGAACTGAGTACCACAATTTATTCCATGAATTTTCAGATTCTTTATGCCAGCATTTTTCACTTGTTGGCCATGGCCCCTCCTGGGTTTAAGTGCAGGGTGAACCTTAAACAACTGGTGGGTCATCTGACACTGTGTTTCACTGATTTATACTAAGTTGATGGTCACTGATGGTTTGAACAACTTTTTTTGTGTTATTTATTGCTGCTGTGACAACTTTTGCCCAAATAGTTTGTCTTTCAGGTGTAAATAGTCTTGTAACATAATTGATGGCATACTTAACTTTTTCTGTGTGTTGTAAGTCATCGTGGGGGCATTCTTCTCTTTTGTTAATTTATTATAAATATTTAGCATTGGCCTTGTTTGGTGGTGATCTCTTCTCTCAAGAAGAAAAATCTTGCTCCCAAACCTGTGCAAGCTATGTTCAAGCATTTGACTCAGCAACAAAGTTTCCATGACTTTTAATGATAAATACTGTACCTAAATTATTTGTAGACAGTGTTTAACGAGATATTAAACTCTTTTCTCATAGTATAACCAGCTGTTAGAATTTGCTTACCGATAGTATATCAAAAGATTGAACAGTACTATATTTTCTAAGCAACACTGATGCATAGAGAGGATCATGTCTTTAAAATGTAACCTGATATACCTAAGAACTAAAATGTAGTATAGCACTGTATGTAAATGGCTCTTAAAAAATTATGAAAGGATCTAAACTTATATAAATGGCTATAAAATACAGCATTATAAAAGGGTCTAAAATATTATAAATTGCTCTAAACTACAATACTGTATTTAGCACCATGCCACAATTAGTACTGTACTATGATTTTAGTGATAACAAATGCTTCAATATATTAGTGTTTTTTCTTTGTAGAATTATTTTTGGTTCACAGTATTTATTATTTAAAGTAACTTTGTGCAGTACTGCTGTATATGAGAAAATTTATCCCAATATTATTTGTTCACTAGTTAATACTATTAAGTTTGATGTTGACAGTTCAATCTGTTTCTATTTTTTGTTATAGGGAACTAATTGCATGAAGAATTTCTAATAGCAAACTGCTTGCTGTAATATTTTAGCAAGTTATATCTCTAGTCTGTGAGTAAAATTACTGAAAGTAATTTAGTTTGTTTAGGTAATCCTGAACTATTACACTTATTTTAACTATACTGTACTTGTATATTGTACAGCATATATAGTATGCATTATAAACAATTTCTCCTTCCTTGTGCATGCCTGTGTCTTACTGGTTGCTGGTTTGGATAGTTATTCTATTCTTGTAGTCTGGCTTGAGACCAGGGTATTCCTGGTGACCATCTGATCAGCCAGGCTGTTGCAGCCTGTTGGCCCACTAGTCAGAACATGGCTCATCTTTTACGTTTTGCAGATTACAAAATTTCCTGATTAAAAAAGTTTAACATTCCCCATAAATATATTGTGCTTTTGCCTTGCCTATACTGAAGGTCCATATGTTTCCTTGGACATTTTTGTAGGGTAGTACGTCTATATAAAAAAAAAAGTTTCATGACATATGTATACATAAATCTAAAATTTGACCGGAATTAAGCTTGTGGATAGATGCATCATAAACTTTTATATACGTACAGGTAGTTTAGCTTTAGTTCGTGTGTACCATAAACATGATAAACTTTTCCTTTTCATAGTCTTGGAAAGTTACTGGGCATCAATCAGAACTGTTGTAATAGAAAAGTTGTTTTGAGAGGCAAACTGTCTACACAGTTAAACTTGTGTCACTGGGTCATTAAGGGACAGAGGTGAGATAGTCTTGAGTAGAAGTGGTCTGAAGGCACAAATGTGACCAATCAATGATTGATCACACTTCCATTCAAAGCAGCACACTAGTGAAGTGAAATGGAAAATATAATTTTAGTATAGGCTGTCCTTGGTTTCCTGATATGCGTCCTTTGGTGGGTATAGGAGAATTGCAGTGTTCGTAGGTGCTATGGCTTGCACTAGCTGGGGCTGTCCTTTCCACTGGGCAAGGAAAGCTTCGGAGACTGATTCCTTCCTTGATGTCAGTGAAGGGCTCTTGATCCAGTTAGTTAAAATTAACTGTAGGTCATATAGTACCCCATGAATATTCTAATAAAAATACTGCAGAAACTAATTAAGAGCTTTTACTTGTTTGCCATGTATGGAGATCCATGTACTGTACTGCATTCTTTGCTCAATGAAAGTTAAGCCTACCACTGAAGCTGTGACCCTTCAGTGGACTGAAACAATCAGACAGGTTTGGCTAGAATCAAACGGGCATTAGATGGTATGCACCTTTTGGTTCACTGGTTGTTAATAGGCCCTCTATTGGTTACTTGTGTATGTGTGTCCATTATCCTTAAGGTCTTTTACTATGTTTGGCGACAGCCATTTTGTTGGACTATGGAGGTTAAGGGATTCATAGGCAGTTTGTTATTGTTCATGTATAAATGTAACTTTGGAGGACATGAATTTGAGTGGTTGAATTATGTAGGTAGTTTGTGTGCACAAGTGGTTGGAGTACACAGGTGAATGGTTTGGTAGTTTCTTTTTATTTCAGTTATAATTTTAACGAGAATGTCCTCCAGCTCAGTGTTAACGTGTGTGTTTAAATACCTAGTTAGTGCTGGAAAAGAGGGGTTTAAAATAGTGTTTAGCTCAAATATTGCTTTGTAGTTTGTACTCAGCTTTCTGGATTAATCCACTGATGTGTCCAAATTTGGTCTTGGAAGGGAAACTAGTATTAATTATAATGTCTTTGAAGCTAATTATACTTGGTAAAAGATTTCATACATCTTAACCTGCTGCTTTTGTTTTTTGTGCATTTCACACCACTCCTCTTGTGCTTGGATGTATGTCATAAACACTAATGAAAGGTGAGAACCCTCTAGGGCAAAAAATGAAACACAAGTTAGAGAGATCTGTATTTTTCAGCATCTGGAGTATCTCCAACAGGCTGAAATATATATATATATATACTATATGTATCTCTTTCTTGGTTTCATTTTTTGGTACAAGGGGTTTCTCACCTTCCCTCTTATGTATGAGTGATTCTTAGTGAATGTCTGGCAAGTGCAAACATTTTTTTATGCTTGGTTTAAATTTTTTAGTATCTCTTAACAAGGCAGAATTTTAATGGAAAACTTGCTGTGAACAAAGCATTATAGGTCATGTGTATCACAGAAGGTGTCACTTTTCTGTAGAAAGGTAATAATATTATAGTCCTGTATCTTGTCTTATGAAGCATGTTTTTCTTACTTCACTGTGTTTCTACTTCATATTAAACACTGCTATAATACTTCTAAAATATTTCTTTGTTTACTCTGTGTACTCTGTAATAATGTCATTGGTAATTCAGACTCTTGAATTAAGAAATCATTATTGTTTTATACATGTGGTTTTCTACTGTAATGAGTCCCCATTACTTTTTATACTGGTCATAATGCTAATTGCTTTGCTACTTATTAATATATTGTTTATGGACTTATTAAATTATATCTCAAAAATGTTGGGAAAGTACATAAGCTATTTTTTCAGATTGCCGCTGTGTGAAGCGTGTTTCATTTTCCGCCAGATGGCATCTCTGGAGGACCAGTACCAAAAAGCTTGGCAGCTCTATCAGGAAGAGAGTCATCATGATCTTGACAGTGAGCCCTATAAATCTAAGTATGCGGCAAGAGAAATATTTGAGGAACTAAAATCTCGACTTAGTAAACAATTAGATGAAGATGATGTGGATGACAGTGAAGGTGCTTTTAGTGAGGAAGGTGTTGATGGTGTAGGTTTAACTAGAGCCCGGATGGCTGCTGTTGTATATCATCTAGGAGTCATTGCAGTTGAAACGGAGGAATTTTCCACAGGCGAAGAGCACCTCAACAAAGCATTAATCATTATTGGAGACGAGGGTAGTATCTCATCAGGAGTTTCCTCTGCTACTGTTGGGGATGCTGAGGTGGTTGCAGCTGCCCTTCGAGGTGCTGAAGAGAGCCTCCTGTCAGAAGTTAGTGAGATATCTTCCATCAGTCCTACTGCCATAGCTCCTGCTACTGTTGCCCTTGCAATAAGCTGTCATAATCAGCTTGGAATTTTGTGGTCAAACCGTGCTCTCTATTCCACTGCTAAGCGTCATCTTGATCGAGCTAATATGCTGTACGATGAATACCAGAAGCAGTGTACTAAACCTCCAAGAACTATTCATAGCCTCTTTACTACTTGTAATGAGAAAGAAAGTAACAGTGATGACATTAATGGTATAGATGCTCTAGAGAAGCTACATACACTCACATTCTACTATCTTGCTCAGGTAAGCCACAAGAGTACCTTGGTATTTGGAGTTCATTTAATATTTTGTAATAATTATGATGTTTCCTGCACAGTAGCTTAGGATTTATTAAAATAGGAACCAGAAGTCAGAGAATTAAAAAAAGAATTACTCATTTTGCTATTTTAGTATTGTGGCTGAATGTAAGTACTCTATTAACTTTTACATTGGCCTTTTAAAATTTATTGACTAAAATTAAATTTCCAGTAATATATAGAAAGCTTTACTTCTTTTAAGGAAAACTAAATTATATCAGTGAACAATGTATCACAATACCTTAGACTGATATTATGGATATTAAGAAATGACTCCACATTTATCACCTCAAACTTGTTCCTTGTTTTTTTAAATAACAAACAATGAACTTTAATTTTTTTCCTTGGCTGACAATCAACAAGCTCACACTCAACATTAAAAAAAATCTACAGCACCTCATAATTTTTATATAAATCTGCATGTTTGTTTATATTGTGCATTAGTTATATGTTATCATTGAAAGCATTATCTACAGGTTTATGGACATCTTGGTGTTCCTGATAAGTCTGCATGGTATTGTCACTCTACTCTACAACGACAACTGGCCAGTAAAGACTATGATCCTATTGACTGGTCCATTAATGCTTCAACTTTGGCTCAGTTTTATCAAGGAAATGAGCAGTTTAGGTAAGAAGGCTTCAGGAATTTAAATCAAAGTAAATTTTCTTTAGGGTACAAAAAACATTTTGAAGAGACATACGAACCATTCTATGGAATACTGTGCTGTATGCCCCACGACCCCTATGATTACATATAATAATACTGTAACATGGGATACTGTACATAAAAAAATAAAGACTGGTACTTTATAATTTTGTTAAGTAATTATTGTCTTCTTAGAAACTATCCTCTGCCTCCTTTTCTTTTCCACCTCCACTCCTCCCACTTCCTACTTCCCTTTCTCCTTTTCTCTCCTCCATTCTTTTTCTTCCATCTCTGCCTCCTACTTTCTACTTCTTTTCCTGGCAACCCTGCTAGCATCCTTCACTATATTTTTTTTTTATTTTCAGAGTTGCCCGGCACTTGTTAGCCTCTGCATCTAAGGTACTGTCAGGGCACGAGGCTGAGGTTGATACTCCACAAGAGGATACACGTGAGGTAACTCACAGGTAGGTGCAATTATTGAAGTGTTAAACCAAGATTAATGCAGGGTAATACAGCCTCTCCTCACTTAGCAACGTACTCGTTTACTGATGACTCGGATTTACGACGGGCTCTCTGACCAGTATGCATACCTAAGTAATGTATATTAGAGCCAATTTCCTCAATTCTGTTTATTATGATATACAGTATGTACTGCTGTATAAACATTTGAAAATATACCAGAAATGTTATAAATAGTGCAAAGATGACATTAAAACAATATCAAAGATGGTTGACACAAACCCAGTACCAATATAGTATGCTACTTACTTAGTGATGAATTCGTTTACCAATGTGGTCTTAGGAACGGAACTCCGTTGTTAAGTGAGGAGAGGCTGTACAGTCATCCCTCCATTTTCGTGTTTAATCTGTTCCTGAGGGATGCACTAAAACTGAAACACACGAAAACTGAAACCATTTTCCCCATAAGAAATAATGGAAATTCAATTAATCCGTTCCAGAAACTCAGAAGTTTGGAATTTTTTTTTTGGGGGGGCCTTAAAGATAGATTTACATGCACAAATGAATGAAATGAATGTGGCACTTACCCTTACTGAAGACTGATGTTGCTGGATGGAAGAGAGGGAGGAGGGGAGAGGGTAGAGACCCTAATTTTTGGAAGGGGAATCCCCCTCCATAAGGAATCTAGGTACCAAGTCCTCATCTGGGGTCACTTCCCTTCTTTGTCTTTTAATCCCACTAGGACCAGCTTGAGAGTCACTGCACACCTGTGGCACTAAATATCTCTCCAGAGAGCTCTGTGTCTGGCGGCTCTTTAAAATGTCCCTAAAATGGGACATGGCATTGTCATTGTAAAAGTAGCCAGCACAGATTGCAACATCTTTGTCAGGGTGATGTTCCTCCACAAATGATTGCACCCTACTCCACATTGCACAAATCTCCTTAATCTCTGAAGAAGGCACCTTACATCTCTCTTCCTCCACTGAAGCAATTTCCTCAGATCTGTTTTGTTGTTGTTGCAGCTCAAGCTCTTGCAGCTCTTCAGTGGTTAGCTCTTCATTGTGGTTCTCCACCAACTCTTCCACATCTTCGCCACTCGCATCCAACCCCATGCAATTCCCCAATGCCACAATACTTTCCACAACTTCCACAGGCTCCTCAGGGCCAGCCCCAAACCCTTCAAAATCCCTCTCTGGGACACAATCTGGCCACAACTTTCTCCAAGCAGAGTTCATCGTCCTGGAAGTCACTCCCTGCCAAGCTTTATCTATAAGGCCTAAGCAATGGAAGATATCGAAGTGATCCTTCCAGAACTCTTTTAGGGTCAATTTAGTGTCATTGGTCACATCAAAACACCTTTGAAACATTGCTTTGGTGTACAGTTTTTTGAAGTTTGCAATGACCTGCTGGTCCATGGGCTGGAGGAGAGGAATGGTGTTAGGAGGCAAGAACTTTGCTGTTACAAATTTGAAATCCTTAGATATTTGGTCGTCCAAGTCTTGAGGATGACCAGGAGCATTGTCCATTACCAGGAGGCACTTAAGTGGCAATTTATTCTCCAATAGATATTTCTTCACACTGGGACCAAACACTTGATTAAACCATTCCAGGAAAATTTCCCTAGTGACCCATGCCTTAGCATTAGACTTCCAAAACACACACAATTTACTCTTGTCAACACTGTAGTTCCTGAACACTCTGGGATTTTCAGAGTGATACACCAGTAAAGGCTTCACTTTAAAATCCCCACTAGCGTTACCACACAACATGAGAGTTAGCCTGTCTTTCATAGGCTTGTGTCCTCGCATTGCCTTTTCCTCCTGCGTGATGTAGGTCCTCCTTGGCATTTTCTTCCAAAAGAGGCCTGTTTCGTCACAGTTAAACACTTGTTGGGGTTTGAAATTTTCAGCCTCTACATATTTTTTAAAGTCGCGCACAAATTTTTCAGCCCCTTGTTTATCTGAAATGGCACCTTCACCATGCCTTACAACACTGTGTATGCCAGTTCGCCTCTTAAATTTTTCGAACCAGCCTTTGCTGGCCTTAAATTCATCAACATCAACATCACTGGTTCCAGGCATTTTCTTGACAAGATCGGCATGCAACTGCCTTGCTTTTTCACGTATGATGGATTGCACAACACTATCACCCACTAGCAGTTTTTGGTTTATCCACAGCAAAAACAATTTCTCCATATTTTCTATTGTTTGTGATCTCTGTTTCGTTATTGTATTCACCCCTTTCGCAACATTAGCTTCAGTGATTGCTTTTCTCTTATACACAATGGAACCGATGGTTGTTGGGGCTTTCTTGTATATCCTGGCGAGCTTGGCAATACATACACCACTATCATATTTTTCTATTATTTCTTTCTTCAGTTCAATGGTGTTCCTCACTTTCTTTACCAAAGAAGTGGCACTAGGAGCTTTCTTTGGGCCCAAGGTAGCTTATTTAGTAGTCACACACAATAATCAAGACCCAAAAACAATGAATTGTTAATAAATGTTTTGTATAAACTCCTGGGTGGTGGCCTACGGCCTTTGTATGTGTGTGGCACTGGTGGACAGGTTCCGGACCGAGCACGAAAACGAAGGGAATCACACGAAAACAGAGGTCAATTTTCCACGAAAAAACTGCACGAAAACTGAAATACACGAAAACAGAGATCACGAAAACGGAGGGATGACTGTATTTACTAAATAGAAATGCTGCTGATGTAAACATTGTCATAACAGAAAGGAGAAGTGTGTGATGCCAAGGCAAGATGCTTTGTAATGCACCAGATTTGATGAAGGGCAATTAAATCTTTTAGGTCTATTAAGGTAAGGCTATATAAGGTAGAGCTTGGGTTTTTTAAAAAATTTTGGATTACATTTTCACCATGATATTCCACCCCACACAATCTCAGATTGTTCTTATCTTGCCAGTCCTTTCTTAGCCCCACTTTTTCTTGAAAATTTGGAGCCTTTCTTAATCAAGGGTGTGAAATTTCATGCTAAACTACAGTACATAGATATAATGGATTTCCATGCAAGAGGTAGTGTCAAATATTTTAAGCTTATTAGTACAGTCTTTTTTCTGTCTCATAAACATGCTGGATAACAGGTATATCTAGCTACTTCTATTTACATGTAGGTTACACTACACAGGCATGCACATGCATATATATACATACACACATCTATGTTTTTCTTCTTTTTCTTAATAGCTCTTGTTCTTTTTTATTTCCTCTATTGTCCATGAGGAAGTGGAAAAGAATTCTTCCTCCGTAAGCTATGCGTGTTGTATAAGGCGACTAAAATGCCGGGAGCAATTGGCTAGTAACCCCTTCTCCTGTACACACTTACTAAAAAAACGAATAGGAAAAGCTTTATAAAACTGGGATGTTTGAATGTGCGAGGATGTAGTGCGGATGATAAGAAAGAGATGATTGCTGATGTTATGAATGAAAAGAAGTTGGATGTCCTGGCCCTAAGCGAAACAAAGCTGAAGGGGGTAGGCGAGTTTCAGTGGGGAGAAATAAATGGGATTAAGTCAGGAGTATCTGAGAGAGTTAGAGCTAAGGAAGGGGTAGCAATAATGTTGAAGGACCATTAAAATAAGGGTCGGATGCGAAAAGTGGGTTATAATAAGCGTGTATGCACCTGGAGAAGAGAGGATTGTAGAGGAGAGAAAGAGATTTTGGGAGATGTTAAGCGAATGTATAGGAACTTTTGAACCAAGTGAGAGAGTAATTGTAGTAGGGGACCTAAATGCCAAAGTAGGAGAAACATGTAGAGAGGGTGTGGTAGGTAAGTTTGGGGTGCCAGGTGTAAATGAAAATGGGAACCCTTTGATTGAACTTTGTATAGAAAGGGGTTTAGTTATAGGTAATACAGTGGTACCTCGAGTTACGATATTTTTTCGTTCGAGAATGCTGTTCAAGTGCCATTACCAAACGAATTTATCCCCATAAGGAATACAGTGGTACCTCGAGTTACGATATTTTTTCGTTCGAGAATGCTGTTCAAGTGCCATTACCAAACGAATTTATCTCCATAAGGAATAATGTAAAATAGACTAGTCCTTTTACACCCCCAAAAATATACTTTCAAAAGCATTTAAAAAAATAAACTTACATAAAAGGGCGATTTTGGGGACCATCGTAACTCGAGGTACCACTGTAATGTAAAATAGACTAGTCCTTTTACACCCCAAAAATATACAGTGGTACCTCGAGTTACGATGGTCCCAAAATCGCCCTTTTATGTAAGTTTATTTTTAAATGCTTTTGTAAGTATATTTTTGGGGTGTAAAGGACTAGTCTATTTTACATTATTCCTTATGGGGATAAATTCGTTTGGTAATGGCACTTGAACAGCATTCTCGAACGAAAAAATATCGTAACTCGAGGTACCACTGTACCTACAAAAGCATTTAAAAAAATAAACTTACATAAAAGGGCGATTTTGGGGACCATCGTAACTCGAGGTACCACTGTACATATTTTAAGAAAAAGAGGATAAATAAGTATACTACAAGATATGATGTAGGGCGTAATGACAGTAGTTTGTTGGACTATGTCTTGGTAGATAAAAGACTGTTGAGTAGACTTAAGGATGTACATGTTTATAGAGGGGCCACAGATATATCAGATCACTTTTTAGTTGTAGCTAAAGTGGGAGTAAAAGGTAGATGGGATACAAGGAAAATAGAAGCAGTAAGTAAGAGAGAGGTGAAGGTTTATAAACTAAAAGAGGAGGCAGTTAGGGTAAGATATAAACAACTATTGGAGGATAGATGGGCTAGTGAGAGTGTAGGCAATGGGGTCAAAGATGTATGGAGTAGGTTAAAGAATGTAGTGTTAGAGTGTTCAGCAGAAGTTTGTGGTTACAGGAAAGTGGGTGCGGGAGGGAAGAAGAGCAATTGGTGGAATGTTGATGTAAAGAGAGTAGTAAGGGAGAAAAAGTTAGCATATGAGAGGTTTTTACAAAGTAGAAGTGATGCAAGGAGGGAAGAGTATATGAAGAAAAAAAGAGAGGTTAAGAGAGTGATCAAGCAATGTAAAAAGAGAGCAAATGAGAGAGTGGGTGAGATGTTATCAACAAATTTTGTTGAAAATAAGAAAAAGTTTTCTAGTGAGATTAATAAGTTGAGGAAGCCTAGGGAACAAATGGATTTGACAGTTAAAAATAGGAGAGGAGAGTTATTAAATGGAGAGTTAGAGGTACAGTGGTACCTCGACTTACGATATTTTTTCATTCCAGAATGCTGTTCAAGTGCCATTACCAAACGAATTTATCCCCATAAGGAATGATGTAAAATAGACTAGTCCTTTTAGACCCCCAAAATTACACTTACAAAAGCATTTAAAAAAATAAACTTACATAAAAGGGTGAGTTTGGGGACCATCGTAAGTCGAGGTACCACTGTATTGGGAAGATGGAGGGAATATTTTGAGGAGTTGTTAAATGTTGATGAAGACAGGGAAGCTGTGATTTCGTGTATAGGGCAAGGAGGAATAACATCTTGTAGGAGTGTGGAAGAGCCAGTTGTGAGTGTGGGGGAAGTTCGTGAGGCAGTGGGTAGAATGAAAGGGGGTAAGGCAGCCGGGATTGATGGGATAAAGGTAGAAATGTTAAAAGCAGGCGGAGATATAGTTTTGGAGTGGTTGGTGCTATTATTTAATACATGTATGGAAGAGGGTAAGGTACCTAGGGATTGGCAGAGAGCGTGTATTGTTCCTTTGTATAAAGGCAAAGGGGACAAAAGAGAGTGCAAAAATTATAGGGGAATAAGTCTGTTGAGTATACCAGGTAAAGTGTATGGTAGAGTTATTATTGAAAGAATTAAGAGTAAGACGGAGAGCAGAATAGCAGATGAACAAGGTGGCTTTAGGAAAGGTAGGGGTGTGTAGACCAAGTGTTTGCAGTAAAACATATAGGTGAACAGTATTTGGATAAGGGTAAAGAGGTTTTGTGGCATTTATGGATCTGGAAAAGGCGTATGATAGGGTGGATAGGGGGGCAATGTGGCAGATGTTGCAGGTGTATGGAATAGGAGGTAGGTTACTGAAAGCAGTGAAGAGCTTTTATGAGGATAGTGAGGCTCAGGTTAGAGTGTGTAGGAGAGAGGGAGATTATTTCTCGGTAAAAGTATGCCTTAGACAAGGATGTGTGATGTCACCGTGGTTGTTCAATATATTTATAGATGGGGTTGTAAGAGAAGTGAATGCGAGGGTCTTGGCAAGAGGTGTGGGGTTAAAAGACAAAGAATCAAATACAGAGTGGGAGTTGTCACAGTTGCTTTTTGCTGATGACACTGTGCTTTTGGGAGATTCTGAAGAGAAGTTGCAGAGGTTGGTGGATGAATTTGGTAAGGTATGTAAAAGAAGAAAATTGAAAGTGAATATAGGAAAGAGTAAGGTGATGAGGATAACAAAAAGATTAGGTGATGAAAGATTGGATATCAGATTGGAGGGAGAAAGTATGGAGGAGGTGAATGTATTCAGATATTTGGGAGTGGACATGTCAGCAGATGGGTCTATGAAGGATGAGGTGAACCATAGAATTGATGAGGGAAAAAGGGTGAGTGGTGCACTTTGGAGTCTGTGGAGACAAAGAACTTTGTCCATGGAAGTAAAGAGGGGAATGTATGAGAGTATAGTTATACCAACACTCTTATATGGGTGTGAAGCATGGGTGATGAATGTCGCAACGAGGAGAAGGCTGGAGGCAGTGGAGATGTCATGTCTGAGGTCAATGTGTGGTGTGAATATAATGCAGAGAATTTGGAGTTTGGAAATTAGGAGGAGGTGCGGGATTACCAAAACTATTATCCAGAGGGCTGTGGAGGGGTTGTTGAGGTGGTTCGGACATGTAGAGAGAATGGAAAGAAATTGAATGACCTCGAGAGTGTATAAATCTGTAGTGGAGGGAAGGCGGGGTAGGGGTCGCCCTAGGAAAGGTTGGAGGGAGGGGTAAAAGAGGTTTTGGGTGCGAGGGGCTTGGATTTCCAGCAAGCATGCGTGTGCGTATTTGATAGGAGTGAATGAAGACAAATGGTTTTTAATACTTGACGTGCTGTTGGAGTGTGAGCAAAGTAACATTTATGAAGGGATTCAGGGAAACCGGCAGGCTGGACTTGAGTCCTGGAGATGGGAAGTACAGTGTCTGCACTCTGAAGGAGGGGTGTTAATGTTGCAGTTTTATAACTGTAGTGTAAAGCACCCCTCTGGCAAGACAGTGATGGAGTGAATGATGATGAAAGTTTTTCTTTTTCTGGCCACCCTGCCTTGGTGGGAATCGGCCGATGTGTTAATAAAAAAAAATAGTACAGCCTCCCCTCACTTAGCGATGTACTCGTTTACCGACACCTCAGACTTACGACGGGCTCTCTGACCACTGTTTATACCTAAATAATGTATATTAGAGCTGATTTCTTCTACAGTGGACCCTCGCTATTCGAACATTCCAAAACTCACCCTCATTCCAGAATGCTGTTCAAGTGCTGTTACCAAATGAATTTATTCCCATAAGGAATGATGTAAATTAGATTAGTCCATTTCAGACCCCCAAAAATACACTTATAAAAGCACTTACAAAAATAAACTTACATAAAAGGATGAGTTTTGGAGTGTTCGAATAGCGAGGGTCCACTGTATTCTGTTTATTTCAATATACAGTACACTACCGTATAAACATTTAAAAATATGCCAGAAATATTATGAATGGTGCAAAGGTGACACTAAAACAATATCAAAGATGGATGACACAAACCCACTACTATTATAGTATTCTTCTCATTTAGCAATGAATTCGTTTAACGACGTGGTCTTAAGAACGGAACTCCGTCGTTAAGTGGGGAGAAGCTGTATACTTTTGAGTTTAATACACACTTCTTCAATAACAGAATTTGACAGTTAATTCTAGGAAAGCATTATGGCACAGTACAGTGGAACCCCGGTTAACGAACACCCCGGAAATTGTGCAATTATGTAAGTATAATATTGTAAGTGCTTGTGGAAGTGTATTTTTGGGGGTCTGAAATAGACTAATCTAAATGACATTTTTTCTTAAGGAAGCAAATTCGTTCGGTAATGGCACTTGAGCAGGCTGCTGCAATGAATTTTTTTCGTTAACCGGGGTTCCTCTGTATTTACAAAGGCTTATCATGAAGATCATGGATCAAAGTCTTCACTGTAAATGCAGATAGCATGAGAATGACAAATATTTTTGAGGAATCAATCATTAATGAATAAAGAAGTGTGTTTCTGAATGTGGTTCAATATGTATCATTATCTGCAAAAAGACCTTTAAGGGGGTGTCTTGATGTTGATGAAGGACACTTGATTTGCCTCCCATTCCTTGGGCTATTTGACTCTTATGGGCTCAGTGCTTCCCCATGAATGTAATAATAGTAATAATAATGCACGAGTAGAAAAGGTAATACGTACAGTGGACCCCCAAAAATCGGCCGTAATCCGTTCCAGGAGCTAGGCCTAAAATCAAACTGGCCGATTTCTGAACCATTATTTCCCATAAGAAATAATGTAAATACAATTAATCCGTTCCGGGCACCCAAAAACATTCACAAAAAATAATTTTTTTAAAGATTAACTATAGTTTTACATACACAAAACACACAACACATAATAACAACAAATAATAAATTTACATTTAAAATAACATTTACTTACCTTTATTGAAGAGACTTGCTGGGATCTGGAAGAGGCCACACCACCAACTTCTCAACCTCATCCACTGTTTTTGATCTATTTTTGGCAAACATGTTAACACCTTTTGCAACATCAGCTTCCTTGAGTTCTTTTCTCTTTGCCAGGATAGAGGTGATAGTACAGTGGACCCCCGAGTAACGTAAAAACTTCATCCCAGAAGCCTGCTCAAGTGCCATTACCGAACGAATTTACTCCCTTAAGGAATAATGTCACATAGGTTAGTCTATTTCAGACCCCCAAAAATACACTTCCACAAGCACTTACAATATTATACTTACATAATTGTACGATTTCCGGGGTGTTTGTTACTCGGGGGTCCACTGTAAATTTGTTTTTGTTGTACATCCTGGCAAGCTCCCCCACACGTATGCCACTCTCATATTTTTCTACTATCTCCTTCTTCAGTTCGATGGTATTCCTCACTTTCTTTACCACAGGGGTGCCACTTGGACCCATGGTGACTTATTTCACAGTGACAATCACTTAACCACCAATAAACACAATAAATTTATTGTGAAATGTTTGAATGAGCGCGCTGGGTAATGTTCACTTAATGGTAAACAACGCTAGAGTGGGCTCACAACGCCTGTGCGGGGAGGCGTGCAAGCTCGGGCCGGCGGACAAGTCTGGTACGCGGGCCGATAATCGGGGAAAAATTGGGACGAAAAAAGCGATCGATTTTCGAGCCGGCCGATAATCAGACCGGCCAATTTTTGGGGGTCCACTGTACTAATATAAAACAGAAGTGATGTCACCCATGACCAAACAGAAAGCACTTATGTTATACAGTGGTCCCTCGGTTTTCGTGCATCTCCAAACTCGAACATTTATGTAAGTGTATTTTCGTAAGTGCTGTTGCAAGTGTATTTTTGGGGGTCTGAAATAGACTAACCTACGTGAAATTATTTCTTAAGGAAGTAAATTCGTTCGGTAATGGCACTTGAGCAGCATTCTGGATCGAATTTTCGGCGAAAACCGAGGGACCACTGTACATCCAGTGGTGGGCACAGTTCCGCTAATCGCTAATAGCAGAACTAACTTTTTGTTTAGCGGATTAGCATTTCCACTAACTTCGGAAACCGTTAGCGGACCAATTAGCTTCTGCTAAATAAAGTTCCGCTAACTTTGAGTCCGCTAAAAAAAATTCATACGTTGTTGGTAGTCGGAAAGCAATGCCTTTTCAACAGCGCACATGTTTGTTCCTGTCTGTTGTGGGCGTTTCTCCAAGTCAGTCAGGCATGCTATTGGCTGACTATGTGTAAACGTGATTTATCAACGCAGCAGCACCATCTGAGCACCATTGTTATAGTCTTACAGTGTCAGCGATCACCAGAGTGGGTTGTCACTTATCGTTATGAACAGGGGAGACATTTCTGTTCCACCTGAGGGTGTTGTCGAGGAGTCTGCTGCGGCTGTGGTTGAAGCAGGGGCCACTCAGGCTGAGGGCCAGGAGTCGCAGAACCCGTGGCCCCACCTGGATTACTATTTTGTCCTCAAGTCAAGGGATACGAAGAAAGCCAATATTTTGCACTTCCTATACGTCATGTGCCAGCCCAAGGAGACCATCATCAAGGGACAGGCGGTGAGCCTCTACAACTTGAAGTCTCATGTTAAGAGGAAACACCCAGCACATGCCATCAACTTTGAGGAGAGAATCAAGGCCGGATCTTCCTGTGGAAAACATTGGCAGCGCCACTAACAGGAGCAGCAGCCAGTCGTCACAGTTGCCTGCAAAGAGAGCACACCAGACCACCATTAGCGAAGCGTTTGTTGCTGCTGGCACTAGTGTCCATCAATCTGTGGTGGACATAAAGATTGTGGACCTATTCGTCTGCAACATGCTGCCACTGCATGTAGTGGAATCCCCCACCTTTGTCAGCCTGATCAAGACGCTGAACCCCAGCAAGACGTCAGTGTCTCACCGCAACCTGGGCAGGAGGAATTTGGTCAGCCATAAACAGCTGGAGGATTATCTTATAAGGTATTTATGAGTTATAAGCGCTTATTAAACTACTACTATAGCTTTTTTTATATTTTCTTAATTTTCGTGGGTATTGCAAATTATGACAGTTTATAAGTACAGTACCTTTCCCAGTGTTGTAAAGTAACCAAGTAACTACTTGAGTACTCTACTTGAGTAACTTTTCTCGATGTTTACTTTTCAAAAATTATTGATGATGTAATGAGTAACGTATCATTATCAGATTGTAGTGAAGTAAAAGTAACAACAGACTTCAGTACTTAAGTTAAAGTAGTGAGCAATTTCAGTACTTTTTATAAAGTATATACGTACTGAAAAAAGTTAAGTAGTTTTACTTCGTTACTTTACAACACTGGTACTTATACTTTATTACTTGAGCATTAACCCTTTCAGGGTCGCGAGGCCCTCTCCCAAACTCCTTCTCAGGGTCGAAAATGTTTTGGAAAAAAAAAAACATTTTTCTTATGAAATGATAGAGAACCTTTTTCCGATCATAACGACACCGAAATTATGAAATTTGATGGAAAACTAACGGAATTATGCTCTCACGAAGTTAGCGGTATCGACGACATTTACGCATCAGCGATTTTGCCCACTTTGAACCCTATAAATTGAGTATAAGAAACCGCCAATTTGCCGATTTCAACTACCCAATAAGGTGGTCAGAAATTGACAATTTGGCCAATTTCACACAAATTTCAAAAGATGCTAATTTCAAAATAGGGTCCAGAATAAACGATACAGACATTCCTGGCACTCAAATAACATTTTATCTATTCATTAGTCACGTCTCCAGGCCCCTCTTACATTACTTTTGCTTTCCATTTTTAATTTTTATTCTCACAAAAAAATAGAAGATTTACTGTTATGTATATAACTGCTTCATTGTAAAAATGGTATAAATAATATCAGCGCACTTGTGGAAGAATATTAGACTCGCCAGTTGATGTGTATTGGACGCATGGCGTGATTTATTTACTCTTGAACATCGGCAAAAATCGAACATTTTCGCTACTTTGTGCTCAGTTTCAATGTACTTGTCATCATGAAACCAATCAAAATTATCTCTATTTCTGTAATATATCTTCCATTCTATCAAATGAGACCAAGAAAACGATCAGTTTTTTTTTTCATCATTATGCACTGTGTGGTGCAGGATTTTTTTTATACTGCGCACACTGACCCCACAGACCCATTCTCTCACATCTAGGCCTACCAGCCTGTTTCCTCTTGATTTGAGGGAGCTAGAATTTAGGCGTACTAGTACGTCGAAAACTCTGGCGCGTAAGCCGTACTAGTACGGCTGAAACCCTGAAAGGGTTAAAGATGAGTACTGTTTGCAACACTGTCCTTTCCATTAGCCTAAAAAATGAAGAAAGTTTCACTTTTTACTAGTTTTTTTTTTATTTTGTGGCAATCTTGTTTCATTAAAACCTTATATCTTATTAGGAAGCTCTCCAGGTCTGTTCTAAAAGTTTTAGAAGTAAAAGTAAAAGACCAAAAAACGAAACCGAATCTGAATTCATGTGAAAAAGTTAGCGGTTAGCTTCCGCTAACTTTTTCGGCCGTTTAGCGGTTTAGCGTTAGTGGAGCTAATTTTTTAGTTAGCGGATTAGCGGTTAGCGAAGCTAACTTTTCGGTTATCTGTGCCCATCACTGTATACATCAATAGACTGCAAAATCAAGGGTTACTGTTACTGACAGTGGGGAGTTATGGTTTCAGGCTACTTTGTCAAGTGTGTTTCTACTGTTGCACCATTTTATTTCACAAATGTTACTGTCTATTGAATGTTGCATCACATTTTTACAATTTACATGACAAAACATTAGCTAATGATTCCTATGTTATTTTCACACTTTATAATGTGAACCCCTTCTTGCATGGTATGTGGTGGATTGGTGTGCATGTACGTATTATAAAAATGATACAGGTGTAGGGTAAACATGTATTGTACCAATGTTTTGTTCTGTGTAGAGCTTATTCAGTGCATTGATCTAATAAAGCTCTACACAGAGCAAAACTTTGTTGTAATAAAAGCTGGCACTGCACTTGGGTCTTTATTTCAGTGTTGTCAGCAGTACGCTGCTGTAGCCACCCTGGTATTCCGGTTACAAATATTTATGGAGGAATTTTACAAAGTTATTTTCAGTGATTAAATAATTATTCTGTTACCATCATTGAGACTAGGATACAAACAGCAGCAGCTTTACTAATGAGGTATTCACCAGGAAAGATTATTATCAGGCTGGATTGCAAGAGTAGAAAAACTAAAAATGTCCCAGATAAAGTAAACAAAGCATCTAATCTGCATGATTATTTTATATTATTATTATCCCTTATTAACATCACATTTCCCATTTCATGGGGTGGGAGGTAGTGTACTTTCCCAGCAAGGCTGAAAAAAATTGTAGGGAAAGAGGGTTTCTACACTCAGTGGTATTGCAAGAGACTCTCAATAGTACACATCACACTAGCCAGTTACATTGTTCACAAAGAGGCACTGCAGTGTAAATGTAGACAAAACATTGGGATACAATAGACAAAAGTGTGCCCTGTTTATTTCACCCATGGTAATCCTTTCATGGGTATTTTTTTTTTTAACATGTCAGCCATCTCCCACTGAGGCAGGGTGACCCAAAAAAAGAAAGAAACACTTTCACCATTATTCACACATAATCAGAGGTGCTCAGATACGACAGTTTAGATGTCACTCCAAACAGCCAATGTTCCAAACCTCTCCTTTAAAGTGCAGGCATTGTACTTCCCACCTCCAGGACTCAAGTCTGACTAACCGGTTTCCCTGAATCACTTCACAAAATATTAACCTGCTCACACTCCAACAGCTCGTCAGGTCCCAAAAACCTTTGATCTCCATTCATTCCTATCAAATATGCTCACACATGCCTGTTGCATGTCCATGCCCCTTGCACACAAAACCTCTTTTACCCCCTCCCTCCATCCTTTTCTAGGATGACCCATACCCCTCCTCCCCTCCACTACAGATTTATAACATACGTAATATGTTCCATTCCAGTCGTGAAAGATATCAGCAATGTAAAGCTGATGTAGCACGCTGCTGGGGACGATACTGTCTGGTGTTACTCCAAGTATCATGTGATCGAGCCATCCCGGATGACCCACAGGAACAAGAGTCAATGATAAATCACCAACCTGAAGAGGAAACATTAGATAAACAGGTGACATTTTATGACACTTCATATCGAGTACCTCACACCTAGTCTGTGAAATGACTGAAATGCTGCTGTAGGCAAGATACTAGCCTCATGTGATAGTAATAAAAGTATGGATATTATTATGATGGCGAATGAATGAATGATGGTAAATATGTTTTCTTCTTGGGTCACCTTTCCTTGGTGAGAGATGGCCATTGAGTTAAAAGAATATTCTAATAGCATTAAATTTCAATGATATCTTTTTTTTTCTGTAAGTCAGAGGCACTGTACGGTGTAGTGAGTTCACTCTGAGGGAGGAGTTGAGGATATTGTAGTTTGGAGGGTCATCTGAACTATGATGTCTGGCAAGATAGTGATTGACTGACTGACAATGAATGTTTTTCCTCTTTTTTTTTTTTTGGGTCACTTAAGTGGAAGATGGCTGCTGTGTTAAAAAATCTTTAATTTTGATTGTAATGCACTGTATTGTAATTTTTTATTGTTTACTGTAGCTATTTATTTTATTGGCTTCATTTAGACTGTTCAACTATAATGCTCTTGTCTTCCATCCTTCATAAAGTTGATCAACTTTTCAATAAATTTATGAAATCCTGCCTTAAGCCCATTGATATCTAAAACATTTTTGACAGGGTAAGAACACAGGCTTTAGTGACTAGATTTCCTCCACTTAGCCTTCATTTTCTCAGCCTCTTGATTTCAAGGTTGTTTCCTTCAGACTCATTACTGTTACATTTTAGTGGCCTACCAGTAACCACAAACTTGCATACTTAAGGTATGGATGACATCACATTTTATACACTTTATATCAACTATCTGCAGACTTATCACTTTCATCTCAATCTCTTTATCTAAGTCACCATACAATGAGGATAATAGCTCTACTTTCATGAAATAAATGTATTTAAAACCAGTTTTTTATAAAGTGCAAATGAAGACCTTAACATTGATGTAATTCTGTAATCTTTTGCTACACTAATTTACATAGGCAATTTAAGAATATGAATGCATTTTTTTTTACCTTGTCGAACAGCTTCAGTTTGTGCAATTAGAAGTCAGTGACTTAGAATCAGAAGTTGCTGCTTCACCCGGAGAGAACTTTGATGAAGTCCGGCCAGTGTTTTTGGCAGGCCTACGATGGCTAACAACTGCTCGTCAATATTACACTCTGGAGGACCATGTCAGCGATCATGTCAGCATTATACAAGAGATGAGCCATTTATACAAGGCCTTAGCATTTTTTGAATCTTCTGAAGAGAGGTAATGCTGTTATAGGTTTTACTGTTCAAGGGTATTGCATTTCTTACCAGCATATGGCATTTTCTTAACATGACATAATAATATGAGTAATGAGATATGACTTGTTTTTCACATGTACTTGAAATGAGAAGTCAATAAATTATGTCTTTGGCAGAAATATGTGATGTCACTGTGGGTTTAATATTTATAGATGGAGTAGTTAAAAAAGTGATTGCTAGGGTGTTAGGGAGAGGTGTGGGATTGAAAGATAGTGAATCTGGTATGGAGTGGGAGTTGTCACAGTTGTTTGTTTGCCAATGACATAGTTCTTTTAGGAGATTCGGAAGAGAAGTTGCAAAGGTTGGTCATTGAATGTGGGACAGTATATAATAGAAAGACATTAAAAGTAAACACGGGAAAGAGCAAGGTGATGAGAGTACCAAAAGATATAGGCAGCGAGAGATTGGATATCAGATTTTAGGGAGAGAGTATGGAGGAAGTAAATGTGTTCAGATATTTGGGAGTGGACTTGTCAGCAGATGGTTCAATGAGAGATGAGGTGAACTATAGAATTGCTGAAAGTGAAAAGATGGCTAGTGCATTGAGGCATCTGTGGAGACGAGAACTTTATCCATGGAGACAAAAAGAGGAATGTACCAGAGTAAAGTCATACCAACACTATTGTATGAGGTGTGAAGTATTGGTTTTTAATGTTGCAGCAAGGAGAAGGCTGGAGGCTGTGGAGATGTCATGTTTGAGGGCAATGTGTAGTGTGAATATTATGCAGAGAATTCAGAGTTTGGAGATTATGATAAATCTGGGGTGGAGGAAAAGAGGGGTAGGGTTGTCCTAGGAAAGGTTGGAGGGAGGGTGTAAATTAGATTATGGGTGCTAGGGGCTTGAACATCCAATAGGCTTGTGTGAGAATATTAGATACAAGTGTAGGCAAGTGGCTTTTATGATTTGAAATGCTGTTGGAGTGTGAGCAAGGTAACATTTATGAAGGGATTCATGGGAAACCAGTTAGCTGGACTTGAATCCTGGAGGTGGGAAGTACAGTGCCTGCACTCTGGAGGGTTGTCTGAATTGTGATGTCAGCACTCTTCTGGCAAGACAGTGATTAAATGAGTGAAAGTGTTTTCTGTGTCAGCTTGTCCTACCCCAATGGGAGATGGTCATTGTTAAAACAAAATCAACTCAATTGTCACTGTGGCAAAAATAATTGGTAAAAGTAGTATATCAAATTTTGACTCGCTTTCCAAAACAGTATTGGAGAGGGCATCACTATATGGATACATGAATGAAAAATATTTCAATGACAAAGCTAATTTTTTCAGTAAATTATTGAGTAACTTCTTAATCTAACAATATTTTTATTTCAGATGCTGTTAAGAATATGATTACGTGTACTGGAAGACAATGGGATAAATTACCAGAGATAACAAATATTTTAAGTTTGGAAGCCAGCATTGTTTCTCAGGTGGAATAAAATACAAAATCAATAACAAGCAAAATGCTGATTAATATGTAGATTTATCATCATCAAGACACCCTATGGAAATGGACGGTGTTTTAATTTTTTAAGATGACTAACTTACTTTTGGTTTCTACAGGCGGTGTAAAATGCACAAGCGACGAGTTGATTTGTTAACTGCTCTTGTGCAAGAACTTAATCCACAATATTATGTTCATGTGAGTATAAAGATTCTCCATGGGGAAGTGGAACAGAATTCTTCCTCCGTAAGCCATGCGTGTCGTAAGAGGCGACTAAAATGCCAGGAGCAAGGGGCTAGTAACCCCTTCTCCTGTATACATCACTAAAGTTAAAAAGAGAAATTTCGTTTTTCTTTTTGGGCCACCCTGCCTCGGTGGGATGTGGTCAGTTTGTTGAAAGAAGAGGATTACTATATAGATATTATGGTAAATTTTTAGTCTTAATAACAAGCATTTTATTGGATATACAGTGGACCCCCGAGTTTCGGTCACCTCGGAAATCGTACAATTATGTAAGTGTAATATTGTAAGTGCTTTTGTAAGTGTATTTTTGGGGGTCTGAAATGGACTAACCTACTTGACATTATTCCTTAAGGGAGTAAATTCGTTTGGTAATGGCACTTGAGCAGCCTTCTGGAATGAATTATGATCGAAACTCGGGGGTCCACTGTAATTATTCAAAAAGATATTTACATTTTCAGTTGCTGGTTAGTGCAGAGTTCCCTTGTTTTATGCTAGAAATGTATTTCAGGTGGCACATGACAATTATACTAAGCTCATTCAGGCCAGAGACTTAATCCTGCATAATGAGAATCTTCAGTATTTACAGCCCACACGATCACAAACAAGGAATGTATATCGCATATTCAGAATTACAAATATAAATAGGACATCACATGATAGTAAATTCACGTGAAGTTAATTTGCATAAATCAAGGGTAACCTGTAAGTAGAACTGTTTAGAAGCTATAAGTTAATAACAATCATTTAATCTAATGCATATAGGTAAAACTGATTAAATTATTAGTCATTGTATAAATAAAAATAAGTTCATAAAAAGGAGTAATTGCTGATATTATATTTACTGGTATAGGTTTGTCGTCAAATTAACTATGAGCTAGCTGAAACCTACTCAGCCATGATGGACAACAAGTTGGCATTGGTGGAGAATGGAGGGAGTGAACCCACACCTCCACAAGCTAAGAAGATTAATACTTTGGCCACATCTAGCATACAATACTTCCTCCACTACCTCGACTCTCTCAAAGACATAATGTGAGCTTTAGACTTATTTTTCCATTAGAAAGGTTTTTGCATGAAAAGTAGTAGAGTGGTTGGTCTCAGTCATCTAGGATTTATAGTAGTGCTGATGACTTCCTCTGTGGCTTTATTCATGTAGCTGACCATCAGCACTTGTTATCCCAATCACTAAAGTACAGTGGATTGCTTAAGAGCAGTCCAAAAATCACTCGCTATTTCAAGAAAGCAAGTGCCAAACAGTTCCCAAGTCCTACTTCTAGTGATCAAACCATCAGTACCACACCTGTTCATTATTTGTAGTTATCTTGGGCCATAGAGTGCAGTGCTGATAGCCTGTCACTATAAGCCCAGAAGCTCTAGTGCCAAAAGGTGATCATTACATTAACATTATCCTTCTCCCCTCACCTTTTTCTCATCCTCCTGCTTTGTTTCTTATATTCCCTTCTCTTCTCATTTCTCCTTCCTGCACCTTTTACTGACCATTTTCCCACTGCCTAGGTATAGTAAATAATGTTCAATTAAGCACAAATGTAATGATTATCTTTCAAAATCATCTATTTGTATATTTTTTTAATTTTTTTTCAACAAGTCGGCCGTCTCCCACCGAGGTAGGGTGACTCAAAAAGAAAGAAAATCCCCAAAAAGAGAATACTTTTATCATCATTCAACACTTTCACCTCACTCAAACATAATCACTGTCTTTGCAGAGGCGCGTAGATACTACAGTTTAGAATAGTCCCTCCAAACTGTCAATATCCCAGACCCCTCCTTTAAAGTGCAGGCATTGTACTTCCCATTTCCAGGACTCAAGTCCGGCTAAATCAATAACCGGTTTCCCTGAATCCCTCCAACAGCTCGTCAGGTCCCAAAAACCATTTGTCTCCATTCACTCCTATCTAACACGCTCACACACGCTTGCTGGAAGTCCAAGCATCTCGCCCACAAAACCTCCTGTACTCCCTCCCTTCAACCTTTTCGAGGACGACCCCTACCCCTCCTTCCTTCCCCTACAGATTTATACGCTCTCCAAGTCGTTCTACTTTGATCCATTTTCTCTAAAAGACCAAACCACCTCAACAACCCCTCTTCAGCCCTCTGACTAATACTTTTAGTAACTCCACACCTATTCCAAATTCTCTGCATAATATTTACACCACATATTGCCCTTAGACAGGACATCTCCTCTGCCTCCAGCCTCCTCCTCACTGCAGCATTTACAACCCAACCTTCACACCCATATAAGTGTTGGTCCCTCTATATGTACTTTCATACGTTCCCTTCTTTGCCTCCATAGATAACGTTTTTTGTCTCCACAGATACCTCAACGCATCACTCGCCTTTTTTTCTTCATCAATTCTATGGTTAAATCCTTCATAAACCCATCTGCTGATGAGTCAACTCCCAAATATCTGAAAACATTCACTTCTTCCATACTCCCTCTTTCCAATGTGATATCCAATTTTTTCTTTATCTAAATCATTTGATACCCTCATCACCTTACTCTTATCTTTGTTCACTTTCAACTTTCTACATTTACACACCCTCCCAAACTCTTCCACTAACCTCTGCCACTTTTCTTTAGAATCTCCTATAAGCACAGTATCATCAGCAAAAAGTAACTGTGTCAACTCCCATTTTGTACTTGATTCCCCATAATTTAATCCCACTCCTCTCCCCAACACCTAGTATTTACTTCTTTTACATCCCCATCTATAAATATATTAAACAGCCATGGTGACATCACACATCCCTCTCTAAGACCTACTTTTACCAGGAAGTAATCTCCCTCTCTCCTACACACCCTAACCTGAGCCTCACTATCCACATAAAAACTCTTTACAGTATTCAGTAACTTACTACCTATTCCATACACTTGCAACATCTGCCACATTGCTCCCCTATCCACTATCATATGCTTTTTCTAAATCCATAAGTGCAATAAAAACTTCCCTACCTTTATCTAAATACTGTTCACATACAGTGGTCCCCCGCCTAACGAGCAAAATTCATTCCAGAAGCCTGCTCAAGTGCCATTACCGAACGAATTTACTTCCTTAAGAAATTATGTCACATAGGTTAGTCTAATTCAGACCCCAAAAAACACACTTCCACAAGCACTTACAATATTAAACTTACATAATTGTACGATTTCCTGGGTGCTCGTTAGGCGGGGGACCACTGTATATGCTTCATTGTAAACACTTGATCTACACATCCCCTACCTACTCTAAAACCTCCTTGCTTATCTGCTATCCTACCCTCTGTCTTACCTCTAATTCTTTCAATAATAATCCTACCGTACACTTTACCTGGTATACTCAGTAAACTTATTCCCCTATAATTTTTACAATCTCTTTTGTCACCCTTCCCTTTATATAAAGGAACTATACACGCTCTCTGCCAATCCTTAGGTACCTTCCCCTCTTTCATACATTTATTAAACAAAAATACCAACCACTCCAACACAATATCTCCCCCTGCTTTTAACATTTCTGTCATGATCCCGTCAGTTCCTATATGGAGATTTCAGTGGTTCCACTGTGCAGTATATTTCATCTGAATATTTTTGGAGTATTGCTCTTATTTTATATTCATACTGAAAAGGAGAGAGGGAAATAAGGTTAATAACAGTGTATCTCTGACATTCAGCATCAACTTAGTGTTCAAGACCACAACTCATATGGTTATCAAGATCATACTGTGAGCTAGCGTAACACCCATAGAGGATAAGCTTTGGTTTAACACCCATAGAGGATAAGCCTCAGTACCTGCAGATCTTCTTCTAATATATTCATGAAACTACCTATGTGATGTTTATATGAGGTGCAGAGAATTTAAGATGTAAGGCATGATTGAATTTGTCACTAACTTTTCAAAATGCCTTTTTTGTATAATTTTAAACTATAACATTGAGTGTTTTATATTGCTTTCCTAAATGCCTGACCACCTACACTCTTCTTGTTGAAAGAATGATTCATATATTTGCTGAAAAAAACTTTAACATGAATATATTTTATCAGTGACTGTTGTGATATAGTTGTTCTACAAATTAAAATTTTAAGTTTTAAATTTATTTTTATAAAATTTGTCTCTTGAATTTGTGTGCTTTTAGCACTGGTGAGCAGCCTACAGTATATTCAGAAGACTCAGTGCGTCCAGCATTGGTTGCTTGGTTCCATCTGGGGCGCCTCTGGTCAAAGCTTGTTGCCACAAATCATCAAACCAAGATACAAAATTTAGCTCAGTCTCTTCAGAATTATAAGGTATGGGTTATGTTAAGGCTTTTGTTATGCTGTATTATTATTGAAAAATATGACAATCTTTCTTCAAATAATTCTTTAAGTGTCTGTTTACAAGTGAATCAAAGTACACGGTTCTTTTTAAATTTATCCACACATCATTAAACTGTTTCTTTAATTATCATAATGTGATCAAACTATATCCAGTGAAACTTCACACTGAATAATGTTAATGTTTATTTCAGAGACTGGTGGAGTACTGTGATAGGAATCCTCAGTGTCAGTCAATAATGGCTCAAGAATTAGCTGTTTGCCGGGAAATGGTGCAGCTCTTGCCGCTCAAAATGGAACAGCTTAGGGCATTATCTAGGTGATAAGATTATACACAGGTACCTGGTATTATTGTGTGTATTGAGTTGAGGAATCTTGAAATTTTTTAAATAAAAGGCATTATGGACTGCCATGTTCTGCAGTCCCTGTTTATAGAATACGTACCTTGCTTCAAGAAATGAGGTCTTGGATATTGGAACTGTATATTGATTAAAATAAAAAATAAGGTTTACTTAGTGCTTTCTAAAGTAAATATTTGTAAATGATCTTTTTGTAAGCATTTTAATATCACAGAGATATGTAAAGTACTTGCATAAAGTAAACTGCAGTAAACATTAATTATAAAACAAAAATTATCTGACACTGAAGTAATCAGTATTGCATTATTCTTTAAGAAAAAACAGAAATATTGATAATGCACAAATTGGAGTGGCAACATCAAACCTCCACTGCTACTTATACCTGAAAACTGTTGCCACCAATCATATGTGTGTGTTATAAATATGAATAAAATATTGGAAGAATTCACAGATAGTGCAATATACCCCCAATGAAATGCAGGGGTGCCATGAGTACACCAAGTGTCTGGGGCCCAAGACTGTTCAGCAGCCTCCCATCATACATAAGGGGAATTACCAATAGACCCCTGGCTGTCTTCAAGAGGGAACTGGACAGGTACAGTATCTGATCAGTTGGGCTGTGGTGTATATGTTGAATTGTGCGCGGCCAGCAGTACCAACCTGGTTGATCAGGTCCTGATTCATAGGAGGCCTGGTTGAGGACTGGGCTGCAGGGTCATTGACCCCCAGAATGACCTTCAGGTAGACAGTGAAATCAGTGTTGCCTATTTCAAATAATATACAGTATTAGAGATAAATGGTATAAAATACTGACACTATGGAAAAAGCGACACATTCAGTATAATGCTCATCCCCCCCTTCCTAGGTAGAACTATTTGTGACTTGATAAAGCCCACTGTGTGGGCAAAACGTTGTCAATAAAGGATTGCATTATACTGCATTTGTGCAAAGTATTTGTTAAAGCCAGGCTGGATAGATAGTCAAGTTAATGAGCAGGATTTTAAAGGAAACAAAATAGAAATATCAAGCTGCAATATTGACTGCACATGGCTACCCATCAAGAGGACTGGCCAAACTGCCAAGTTTCACCACGTTCAATCATCTTGAAATAAGTGTTTTATCTTTACTGTCAGTATTTCCCTTCACAAGAATTTGCAACCCTTGTTGTTGGTATATAAAATACTGTACTGGTAAAGTTACTGCCTAATGAGATATTTTAGCTGACAGCACTTAACAGTCCAGAATGAGAAAATGTTCTCCCATTACACACTCCTGGGCAGCCAGGATGCCAGCTAACATGACAGGTCACTACACAGTCAGTCATACCATGTTATGAGAAAAGGTTAAAGCAAACCATACTATGGGCAGGGCTTGAGCTTGCGGTTAGCAAGTCGTAAAACTCCAGACTCGAACCGCGAGTTCAACCCTGCCCATGATATGGTTTGTTTGCAATCATGTCATTACGATTTCGTGAGTCAGGTTAAAGCAATTATTTGTAGGTAGTTGAATTTTCAGAAATAATAAAATCCTAGGAAAATAATGTGCGTGTAAAATCTAGAAATTTAAAAGAAAAGTTATAGAAAAACTGTTGCACAAAATATGGTGATAATAATACACTATTTAAAAAAATACAAAAATAATGCAGGCATATGCTACTATTCATTATACATTTCATCCACTGCCACAATGTACTCTACACTTGGTGGACCCATCTGTGTGTAGAGCAGTCAGGGCAGGATATATGGCCATCACAAGGCTGGTGGGCCAAATTGAGCAAATACTCAAACCAAATAGGAGCAAGGATGGTCACAGATCTTGAAGATAGTTGCAGGTCCCATAAGGGCTCGATAGAACAAATTTTCAGCTAAGGAAGTATCCAGAGAGGATAAAGGTTTGTACACTACAGCAAAGGATGATGATCGAGTCTCAAAGCTTTATAGGAGTGCCATCTGTTTCTGGGTATAAGCAGACATCAACATGCAAGTGATGGCAGATGGAGTCTATTCTGAGCATAAAGCACGTAATGTACTACTGAGGCTCAAAGGGATTGAGTGTTGATATGAATGAGGTATGACATATTCCACTGCAGTAATATGTAATGCAAAGTACAGTATTTTTATTTTTATTTTATATTTTCCATGTAAATTAATTTGAGGGAGAACTTCGGCATTTCAGTAAGCTTTGTTATCCGTTAAGCTCACAAAAGGCTTTAGTATCCAGGGAGAAGTGATGGAGGATGGATATTTGTGATGGATCTGCCTACACTAAAGCTCGATATTTGTATATTATAGCTCTAATCCATGTATTATTGTTGAACACACTTAGGCAAATGATAAACGGTATATTTTATTAATACATTTAATAACTGCTCAGAATACTGTTCAAGAATAAATGAACATTGCTCACAGCTGTCTGTATCATACTGCTCCTGTGTTACCCATGTGATAACACTCATATTTAATTTTTACATTTGTAAAATTTTTAATTTAATATTTTATGCTTTGATAATACTATCATAAATAATGTAGTTTGTTTATAATATAAGGAAGCCTTATTTAATAGTGTAAGCCTATTTAAAAAGTAACTTTAAAAGGGAGTACAGTATTTAAAAAAAAGGTTGGTTCCAGGTAAAAAAAGATTGTGGCTGAAAACATATACAGTGGTACCCCGGTTTACGATGGTCCCCAAACTCACCCTTTTATGTAAGTTTATTTTTTTAAATGCTTTTGTAAGTGTAATTTTGGGGGTCTAAAAGGACTAGTCTATTTTACAACTTTTCTTAAGGAGATAAATTCGTTTGGTAATGGCACTTGAACAGCATTCTGGAATGAAAAAATATCGTAAACCGGGGTACCACTGTACATATTAAACAGCCTACACTTTTTCCATTAGAAAAAGACCATTCATTCCAAATGGGGTTACATAATTTATATTAAGATTTTTTACTTTCCTGCTGAATGTTAAGTCTAGTACAGGTACAACATTGATTTTCTGGACCTTTGGTTCCAAAACCTTTCCCGATTACTAATTTTTCCGCCTTCACAATGCACAGTATTCCTTGGTCTTGGGGTTGGATAAGTGACGTTCAGTTTGGTGTTAAATACACTGCTGCGGGAATTTCAAGTTCCTGCTCGTAAATTTGTGTGGTTCCGGACCATCAGTGTCTGGAAAATTGATGTTGTACCTGTATTTACTGGTGTGTTGCCTTCTCTCACATATGTCACTTCTTTAGTCTGATTCTTATACTGAGGAATTTGGCTGACCACTGCTAAACATTCCAGTCTACTTCTTTATAATTGATATATTTCCTTATTACAGTGATTTTTGCCATTTCTTGGTGGTGGTTTTATTGGCAATTTCTTTCTTTCTTTCAGATCACTTCTCATTAAATTCTTCTTCCACTGTGTGTTAAATTGTGGGCTGTATACATTTACTCTTATGAGTTTTTTGTCTTTTTAGATTTCTAACACTAAAATTTTGGCATTGTGTTTTGCTGTTATTTTCCTTAGCATGTAGAATTTTTAACAAAAATCTTCAGTCTTCTAATATTTCCTGCTTTCTCACTTACTTAATGAATAATTTCCCCTCAAAAACTGTCAAAGGAAAAGTAGAAGGGCAGAAGCTAGAAAAAAAAGGCAAAATTATGGGAATCAAAAAGAAAAAGTGGATGTAGTGAAAATGGGGAAGAGAACCAAGAAGTGGTACTAATGTACATTGCATATAAACATACAGTATATATCTATTTTGAAAATAACCATAAATGCCCAGTACGTATCTTTATTAATGCTAATTTTGTATGCATGGGCAGTTAGGATATCTCAGCATGAAAAAACATGCCACACTCATTTAGTAGTTAAAATTATCTTTCTTAACTGTATTACTAATGCACTGATAGACAATAAGAGCACTTTAGTTTATCTGGGAATTTTATCACTGTGGTGTTACATTGTACATATAGCCTGATTTAAGTGTAATGATTGATTGTGAAAGCATGACATAAACCATGTAAATTTGTTTAAGTGTTTGTGCTAGACACTTGTTAGTATCTGGGAGGACCCCAGGCATCTGTTGACAGGTACAGCTGGTGACATGTTTGCCATGTGAATAACAATCTGTGCGGGTTATTTGTAAATCTTTATGTGCTCTTAATGTGTTGTGTTGTGCACAGGTGACTGGTGTGACTTCACTGCCTATATTAGCCTTTGCTATAGATTTTCATATTTAAGCATACGTGTATTCCAGTTTTCTATAACTTTTACATGAATATTAGCTTTATTATATCAAATACTTTCGATCAAAAGTAGTGAATGTGGTCTTTCCAGATGCTTATTTTACTGGATATAAATAAGTGCTTCAGAATCGAACCATGCAGATTATGAATACACATGTAATGAGTAGCCAGATAGTTGGTTTATAATGAAGTTAATAGGTTCTGTAAGAAAATACATAAATTTTATAAGAAAATATATGTGCTTTTATGTACAGTAATACAGAATGTGCAAATCATATGTCTGTAATCATTATTGTAAATATTATATATCCAAATGCTATCTTTCGGAATACATATAATTTCTTTACAAGACAACCAAAGTAATTTAAGTAGTAATAATAATATCTTTATTTCTACAAGTACATACAAGGTATACAGACCATAGCTGATATCAATGACATACTACTATATAGAAAGCCGCTTGTTATGCAGAGCATTTCGGGCAAATTAGGTCAGTTTTGTCCCAGAATGCCACCCACACCAGTCCACTAACACCCAGGTACCCATTTTACTGATGGTCACACTTATCTGTTTGAAGGGGGGTGAAATTTTGAGTTTTAAGTATAGTACATAGATATTCCTGGAACTCAGAGCTTCAAATTTTTATTTTTCATAATTATTGTCAGTGTTTTTTCTCAAATTACATTATTAATATGGTTAGTTTCATTTAGATCACAAGAGCTTCAAAAGGAAGGGCATTAAGTCATTTTTCACTCTAACCATGTTCAGTGTCCAGTGATAAGAATAACTGGTATTATATATAAGAAAAAATGATTGTGGCCATGAATAATTTATACAGAAAGCACTTTTTTTTTTTTAACTGGTTGTCACCCACTGAGGTAGGGTGACCCAAATAAGAAGAAACACTTTCACCATCATTTATTCTATCATCCCATGAGCCCCAGCCATCCACCTCATCCCAGGGCCCCAAGCCATCCACCTCATTCCAGGGTCCCAAGCCATCCACCTCATCCCAGGGTCCCAAGCCATCCACCTCATCCCAGGACCCCAAGTCATCCACCTCATCCCAGGGCTAGTCATCCACCTCATCCCAGGGCTCCTAGTCATCCACCTCATCCCAGGGTCCCAAGCCATTCACCTCATTTGAAGCATCCCTGTTATCCACCTTGGCCCAGTATGGCCACAACAACCCTCTTCTCTGTTGTCAAACCCGTCATACATCAACAACCAGAATTAAAGGCAGGAAATACAGTATTCATGATAACTTTATTGGATTATCCTGGGTAAACTATATTTTTTTTTTTATTAACACATCAGCCGATTCCCACCAAGGCAGGTGGCCCGAAAAAGAAAAACTTTCATCATTCACTCCATCACTGTCTTGCCAGAGGGGTGCTTTACACTACAGTTATAAAACTGCAACATTAACACCCCTCCTGTGTGTGCCCTCAAGATTATTGTAAAATAATTATTTTATTATTTTAGTCAAATTAAGAATTTAAAAATGCAGTACTTGTTTGGCTTTTCACAAGGTGTCAGGAACATAACCTGATTTTTCCATGGGTTCACTCCACATATCGTGTTTCCATGTGTAGCTCCAGTTTCAGGAACATGACCCCTGAAAAAGATGTTTACAATAATAATGGTGGGAGCTTTAATGCATGAGCCATTTCCTATTAAAACATGTGACTCAAAAGAAACATCTTCACCATCACTCGCTTCCTAGCTCTTTCCTCTATTTCATTGGCATCATAATCCAGTGACCCACTGAACTGGACATCCTTACCATCTTTCAAAGTGTAGGCAATGTACTTCTCACCTCTAAAACTCTAAAGTCTAACTAACCTATTTTTCTGATTTGCTTTATAGATATTACATTGCTTACTTTCAAAAACATTACAAAAACCAACCACCACTTGCTTCCACTCGTATTTAACATGTTCACTTCTGCTGGATGCTTAATTCCCTACATCTCGAAACTTTATTTTTTTCCAGCCCTTCCTTTGACACGCACTAAACCTTGAAATAGCCCATATTTATACACCCCATTTTGATGAACTTAAAGTAATCTTTTTCCATTCTTTCTTCATGACCAAACCATTTCAGCAACCTCTTGAAATTATATTTTTAATACTACTACAATGTCATAATTTTTAAGCTCTTTTTTGTCCAATATTCACATCACATATTAATCTCAGGTGTGACAATTTTATTTGCTTCAGCCTCCTCCTTGTAACACTTGAAGACCTTCAAAAAAAAATTAGTATGACTGTTCTCGAAATTCAAGTATTTCTTTTTTTTCATCTATTGACAATCTTCTTACCCTCATCCCAACTGGTGACACATCCACTACCAAATTTATGAATACAGTACATTCACTTCTAGTATATGCCTTTCTTCTAATCTAACATACTAGCTTTTATTCTTTAGATTTTCTTACACTCATCACCTTGCTTTTTTTCTGTATTCACACTCAACTTTTACACACCCTTTCAGACATTCCTCAAACTTTACAACCTCTCTTCAGAATTCCCAAAAGTCCTGTCATCAGCAGTGCAATAGTGGCAACTCCAACTTCATGTTGGATTTATTGTCTTTTAAGCCTGTGCTGTACCTCTTCCCAACACTAGAATTTATTACAACAGTATTTTTTTTATTTTGCCTCAAAGGCCATATCCCAACAAGGCAGGGTACCTATAGGAAGAAAACTCACCCATTATTATTCATTCAGTTGCTGTCTATTAGTTTTTGTTATTTGTTCATAACATTAACAATTAATTTCTTATCTGTACTACACCCTCGTACATTTAAACACTCCCATTTCATTTTTTTTGTCTTTTTAGTATATAAATGTGCAAGGAGTTACTTGCCCCTTGCTCCTGGCACTTTAGTCAGATTTTAGGACAAACATGGCTTATAAAGGAAGAATTCTAGCCAGCTATCTCCAGTGGATAAAAAAAATATTGAATTTGACCTAATGACTATCAGGACCCCAGTGGTAGGTTTCAATGTGTATTGTAGCTGTTTGTACACTCCTATACATTCCTTTCTCTTTCTCGGATCGAACCCCATTGCTTCTGATTTCCCTAGGCCCTGTATGACCCCTTCTAATTTAGTGCTCCCCATGAATATTATATAATGTAATCCTACATACCCTAACCTGCTCCTCATTCTCATAAAATCTATACAGCTTTTAAAAACTTATTTGCAATCCCTTTTGGCATTTTTTTAAACCACTTAGGCCTTGTCCCATTAAGGTAGGGTTATCCAAAGCAGGAAACACATTCACCATCATTCATGGAATAGCAGTCTTGTAAGAAGTGTGCTGACTTTCCATAATAATAATACTGATGTGAAAAAAGAAGCAAAACTATTGCCTGAAAATTATATATTGTTAACCATTTTGCTTGCTGTATTATCTTGAATTTTGGCAATGCTTATTTTGTTCAAGTATTGTACAGTCTTCTGAAAACTTTGAAGATTCAATAAGTAGAATATTCTTAGAGCTAGTCATTGTAAAACCATTGGATGACTTGTAACCAAAGATTAATAAAGTATGCTATGAAAAACTAAGTATCTGTTCTGTAGTTTTATTTATACTTTTGGTGAAAACATTGGTGCTATTGGTGTAATCGTTTACCAATACTGTACTGCCTCATCTGCCAAGGTTCTGTCTGTACTCAAGGCCTCTGTGATTTCACCTAGGTCTAAATTTCAATCATGTTTGACCCAAGGAAGGAGATGGCAGGTCCAATTTCTTGAATCAAACCCCTCCCTTTCACCTGGATCAAGGAACCTATCTTAAGGGGAACGACTTTAAAAACTCAGGCCCAGGTGCTATGTATGCATCAGAGGTCTCCATCTTCTGTAGGGTACTGTATGACCCTTGTGGATTTACTGCTTGATTTTTATATAATGTAGGATACTGTGCTAATCAGACGTACACTAGTGAAACAACACTAGAGCAATGTGGATGACAGGAGGAATACATACAATGTAAAAAATAAAACTTTATAGTATAAAAGTAGCACAAGTGCATGATAGGAAATTCTCCAAAGCACAAATGTATAACAGAGACTAGACTTCGGAAATGGATTGAAGAGACTAACCACAAGAATCTCGAGGTGGGAAGGATTAGAATATTCACAACGAGGACAAAAGTCATTCAGCACTGTACCTCAAAGGAATGATTCTAAAGAACAAGTACAAGAGTGAAATTAAGTCAATGGGTGTAGCAACACAGTGTTAAACATGAAGTTAGGAGTGTTTCACATAATGTAATTGTGGCAGTGTTGAAAGAGGTAAAAAAAAAAAAAAA
>WNWK01017245.1:35000-42879 GCA_009830355.1 Cherax destructor | reverse complement strand
TGGTTGTTACTGGGTGGGAATTGGGTTGTTACTGGGGGGGGAATTGTGGTTGTTACTGGGGGGGGGTGGTTGTTACTGGGTGGGGAGATTGTGGTTGTTACTGGGTGGTACTGTGCCTTTTTCGCTTTTTCTTGTCTTAGTCTTCCAGACTTTTGTGTTTTTAGGTCTTGTTTGTGGTTCCAAGATTTATATATATATATATATATATATATATATATAAATATTATATATATATATATATATATATATATATATATATATAATATAATTTTATTTTTCCCCTCGAGAAAGGAACAATAGTTAAGATTTCTTAATTGAAAACACAGGACTTTCTCCCCAATTGTCTGCCACTGCAAAGCACACACACACACACACACACACACACACACACACACACAAAAGAGCATGGTGGACACCCGAGGGTGGCAAGAAAAGCACAATGAGAAAGGCAAGCTACTGGTCATGGGAGTTTCAACCACGGGGAGATCGACTGGGAAACCATAACCACGTGGGGGTCCAGAAACAGACCCAAGATGATGGACTTTTCAAATGATGCTCATGTCAGGGACACGACCAGAGAGAGGAGAAGATGAAAGCAAGACTGGACCTTGTATTCACCCTGAACAGCTCAGATATTGAAGACATAACCACAAAGAGCCCCCTGGGACCGTGACCATATTGCTTAGCTTTGAGTACATTGTAGAGCTACAGGTGGAAGGGAAACAGTACCGATAGAGACAACCAGATTTTAAAAAAGAAAACTACACGGGCTTGAGGAATTTCCTGCAGGACATCCAGTGGGAAAGGGAAATGGAAGGACTGACAATAAATGAAATGATGGAATACGTAGGGGCAAAGTAAGGGGGAGGCAGAGGAACGGTTTTTATACCCAGAGGCAAATTTTTTAAATGGGAAGGCCAGAAAGAGCCCCTGGTTTACCCAAAGGTGCAGGGGCAAAGAATCAAGTATCAGAGAATGGAAACGGTACATAAGGCAAAGAACCCAAGTAAACAAAAGGATTAGTAGAAAGGCTAGAAACAGTATCACAAGTACGGAGGAGGCCCAGAAACAGTACAAAAGCCATGAAAGTTAAGTCCGACCCGAAACTGATGTACAGTCACATCAGAAGGAAGACAACAGTCAAGGACCAGGTGATAAGGCTGAGGAGAAAGATGGGGAACTCACAAGTAATGATCAAGAGGTATGTGAGGAGCTCAACTTGAGGTTTAAGGGAAGTATTCACAATGGAGGAAGGGGCAGCTGGGTGCGGACATGGTTCGTCACCAACAAGGGATTCCAAGTGCTAGAGGCATACACACATCTGAGGAGAGTGAAGCAGTTACTCAGTGACCTCGATACCTCAAAGGCGATGGGTCCGGACAATATCCCCCGTGGGTTCTTCGGGAAGGAGCTGAGGTACTGAGTGTGCCACTTACCACAATATTCAACACATCCCTTGAAACTGGGCAGCTACCGAGGTATGGAAGAAGGCCAGCGTAGTCCCATTTTAAAAAAGGAGACAGAAAAAGAGGCACTAAACTATAGACTGGTGTCACTTACATGTATAGTGTGCAAAGTCCTGGAGAAAATCATCAGGAAAGAATGGTGGAACACCTTGAGCGGAACAGGATAATAAACACCAGACAGCATGGATTCCGAAGGCAAATCCTGTGTAACAAACCTCCTAGAGTTCTATGATAAAGTAACAAAAGGTAAGGCAGGAGAGAAAGGGTGGGTTGATTGCATTTTCCTGGACTGCGGGAAAAGGCCTTCGACACAGTTCCTCACATGAGATTAGAAAAGGGTTGGAAGAACAAGCAGGTATAACAGGAAGGGCACTGGAATGGATCAGG
This sequence comes from Cherax destructor, assembly GCA_009830355.1. Lineage (NCBI taxonomy): Eukaryota > Metazoa > Arthropoda > Malacostraca > Decapoda > Parastacidae > Cherax > Cherax destructor. The sequence goes on along the minus strand of WNWK01017245.1, from coordinate 41,026 downwards.
GAATACCTCAAAGGGAGGCAACAAGGTCATGGTGCGTGGTGAGGTATCACAGTGGGCCCTGTGACGAGTGGTGTACCCATGGGTCAGTCCTAGGACCAGTGTTATTCCTGGTATATGTAAATGACATGACGGACAGGATAGACTCAGAAGTGTCTCTATTCGCGGATGATGTGAAAATAATGAGGAGAATCACATCAAAGAGGACCAGGCAGGGCTGCAAACAGACCTGGACAAGCTCGACATCTGGTCAGCAGTTGGCTTCTCGAATTCAACCCCTCCAAATGCAAAGTCATGAGGATCGGAGAAGGGCAAAGAAGACTGACAGAGTACAAGCTAGGCGGACAAAGGCTACAAACCTCGGCAAAGGAGAAAGACCTTGGGTGAGTATAACGCCTAGCACGTCTCCGAGGCACACATCAACCAGATAACTGCGGCAGCATATGGGCGTCTGGCAAACCTTGATTAGCGTTCCGTTACCTTAACAAGGAATCGTTCAAGACACTGTATACCGTGTACGTCAGGCCCATACTAGAATATGCCCCAGTCTGGAACCCACACCTGGTCAAGCACGTAAGAAACTAGAGAAAGTGCAAGGTTTGCGACAAGGTTAGTTCCACAACTCAGGGGTCTGTCTTATGAAGAAAGGTTGGGAAATAGGACTAACAACACTGGAGGAAAGAAGGGTCAGAGGAGACATGATAACGACATACAAAATACTGCGGGAATTGACAAGGTAGATAGTGACAGGTTGTTTCAGAGAGGGAACACAGAAACAAGGGGACACAACTGGAAGCTGAAGACTCAGATGAGTCAAAGGGATGTCAGGAAACATTTATTCAGCCACAGAGTAGTCAGGAAGTGGAATGGACTAGAGAAAGATATAGTGGAGGCAGGAACCATACATAGTTTTAAGACAAGGTATGATAAAGCTCATGGAGCAGGGAGAGCAGAGACCCAGTAGCAGACAGCGAAGAGGCGGGGCCAGGAGCTGAGTCTCGACCCCTGCAACCACAATTAGGTGAGTACAATTAGGTGAGTACACACACACCTTGTTTACTGAGGCTGAAACAACACACATAGCTGATGTGACAGAGTTGTAGTTTGTGAGGGAGGAGATGGTGGGGTGAGGGAGGAGGTGGTGGGGTGAGGGAGGAAGTAGTAGGGTGAGGGAGGAGGTGGTGGGGTGAGGGAGGAGGTGGTGGGGTGAGGGAGGAAGTAGTGATGTGAGGGAGGAAGTAGTGGGGTGAGGGAGGAAGTAGTGGGGTGAGGGAGGAAGATGTTGAAGAGAGAGCCATCTGTATTCACCTGATACCACTATCATCTTCACCTGATACCACTATCATCTTCACCTGATACCACCTTCACCTTATACCACTTTCACCTGATACCACCTTCCCTTGATACCATTACCACGTTCACCTGATACAATTACCATCTTCACTTTATACCACTACCACGTTCACCTGATACCATTACAATCTTCACTTGATACCACTACCACGTTCACCTGATACCATTACCACCTTCACTTGATACCACTACCACGTTCACCTGATACCACCTTCACTTGATACCACTACTACGTTCGCCTGATACCATTACCACGTTCACTTGATACCACTACCACGTTCGCCTGATACCATTACCACATTCACTTGATACTACTACCACGTTCACCTGATACCATTACCACCTTCACTTGATACCACTACCACGTTCGCCTGATACCATTACCACATTCACTTGATACCACTACCACGTTCACCTGATACCATTACCACCTTCACTTGATACCACTACCACGTTCGCCTGATATCATTACCACATTCACTTGATACCACTACCACGTTCACCTGATACCATTACCACGTTCACTTGATACCACTACCACGTTCGCCTGATACCATTACCACATTCATGATACACCCACGTTCACCTGATACCACCACCTGATACCACTCCACTTGATACATCTACCACATTCATGATACCTGCACTCACCACATTACCACCTTCACTTGATACCACTACCACGTTCGCCTGATACCATTACCACATTCATGATACCCACTACCCGTTCTGATACCATTACCACCTTCCGATAAATACCACGTTCGCCTGATATCATTACCACATTCACTTGATACCACTACCACGTTCACCTGATACCATTACCACCTTCACTTGATACCACTACCACGTTCGTCTGATACCATTACCACCTTCACTTGATACCACTACCACGTTCGCCTGATACCACTACCACCTTCACCATCTTACACTACTGTTGAAATATACTAATTTGGAAACTGAAGCTAAAATGACACCATCACACTCCTGCTGTGTGTGCGTGTGTGTGTGTACTCACCTAGTTGTGGTTGTGTGTGTGTGTACTCACCTAGTTGTGGTGTGTGTGTGTGTGTACTCACCTAGTTGTGGTGTGTGTGTGTGTGTACTCACCTAGTTGTGGTGGGTGTGTGTGTGTACTCCCCTGTTGTGGTGTGTGTGTGTGTGTACTCACCTGTTGTGGTGTGTGTGTGTGTTTACTCACCTAGTTGTGGTGTGTGTGTGTTGTACTCACCTACTTGTGGTGTGTGTGTGTGTGTACTCACTAGTTGTGGTGTGTGTGTGTGTGTTACTCACCTAGTTGTGGTGTGTGTGTGTGTGTGTACTCACCTAGTTGTGTGTGTGTGTGTGTGTGTACTCACCTAGTTGGTGTGTGTGTGTGTGTGTGTACTCACCTAGTTGTGGTGTGTGTGTGTGTGTACTCACCTAGTTTGTGGTGTGTGTGTGTGTGTGTACTCACCTAGTTGTGGTGTGTGTGTGTGTGTACTCACCTAGTTTGGTGTGTGTGTGTGTGTACTCACCTAGTTGTGGTGTGTGTGTGTGTGTGTACTCACCTAGTTGTGGTGTGTGTGTGTGTGTACTCACCTAGTTGTGGTGTGTGTGTGTGTGTGTACTCACCTAGTTGTGGTGTGTGTGTGTGTGTGTACTCACCTAGTTGTGGTGTGTGTGTGTGTGTGTACTCACATAGATGTGGTGTGTGTGTGTGTGTGTACTCACCTAGTTGTGGTGTGTGTGTGTGTGTACTCACCTAGTTGTGGTGTGTGTGTGTGTGTACTCACCTAGTTGTGGTGTGTGTGTGTACTCACCTAGTTGTGGTGTGTGTGTGTGTGTACTCACCTAGTTGTGGTGTGTGTGTGTGTACTCACCTAGTTGTGGTGTGTGTGTGTGTGTGTACTCACCTAGTTGTGGTGTGTGTGTGTGTGTACTCACCTAGTTGTGGTGTGTGTGTGTGTGTACTCACCTAGTTGTGGTGTGTGTGTGTGTGTACTCACCTAGTTGTGGTGTGTGTGTGTGTGTGTACTCACCTAGTTGTGGTGTGTGTGTGTGTGTGTACTCACCTAGTTGTGGTGTGTGTGTGTGTGTGTACTCACCTAGTTGTGGTTGTGTGTGTGTGTGTGTGTACTCACCTAGTTGTGGTGTGTGTGTGTGTGTGTACTCACTAGTTGTGTGTGTGTGTGTGTGTGTACTCACCTGTTGTGGTGTGTGTGTGTGTGTGTACTCACCTAGTTGTGGTGTGTGTGTGTGTGTGTACTCACCTAGTTGTGGTGTGTGTGTGTGTGTGTACTCACCTAGTTGTGGTGTGTGTGTGTGTGTGTACTCACCTAGTTGTGGTGTGTGTGTGTGTGTACTCACCTAGTTGTGGTGTGTGTGTGTGTGTACTCACCTAGTTGTGGTGTGTGTGTGTGTGTGTACTCACCTAGTTGTGGTGTGTGTGTGTGTGTACTCACCTAGTTGTGGTGTGTGTGTGTGTGTACTCACCTAGTTGTGGTGTGTGTGTGTGTACTCACCTGTTGTGGTGTGTGTGTGTGTGTACTCACCTAGTTGTGGTGTGTGTGTGTGTGTACTCACCTAGTTGTGTGTGTGTGTGTGTGTACTCACCTAGTTTGGTGTGTGTGTGTGTGTGTGTACTCACCTAGTTGTGGTGTGTGTGTGTTGTGTACTCACCTAGTTGTGGTGTGTGTGTGTGTGTGTACTCACCTAGTTGTGGTGTGTGTGTGTGTGTTACTCACCTAGTTGTGGTGTGTGTGTGTGTGTACTCACCTAGTTGTGTGTGTGTGTGTGTGTACTCACCTAGTTGTGGTGTGTGTGTGTGTGTGTACTCACCTAGTTGTGGTGTGTGTGTGTGTGTGTGTGTACTCACCTAGTTGTGGTGTGTGTGTGTGCTCACCTAGTTGTGGTGTGTGTGCAAAAGCCTATAAAACACAGAGTTGCATGTTGTGTCTGCTGAATAGCGACCTTAAGGGTGGAGTGTTCATACACCCTCTATACGTGAGCTGCTTCATACACCGAGTGTATACTTGTCCTTACCCTACAAATACACCATCCTGTCAGATTCCGTTCATAAATACACACACACACACACGCACATACACGCACAAAATATACTGCGAGGAATAGATAAGGTGGACAGAGACAAGATGTTCCAGAGAGGGGACACAGAAACAAGGGGTCATAATTGGAAGTTGAAGACTCCTATGAGTCAAAGGGATGTTAGGAAGTATTTCTTCAGTCATAGAGTTGTCAGGAAGTGGAATAGCTTAGAAAGCGACATAGTGGAGGCAGGAACCATACATAGTTTTAAGACTAGGTTTGATAAAGCTCATGGAGCAGGGAAAGAGAGGACCTAGTAGCAATCAGTGAAGAGGCGGGGCCAGGAGCTATGACTCGACCCTGCAACCACAAATAGGTGAGTACACACACACACACACCCCACACACACACAACCTCTGCAGTTTTATGACAAGGTAACAAGTAAGACACGAGAGAGAGGGTGGATAGACTGCATTTTTGGACTGCAGAAGGCGTTCGACACAGTTCCTCACAAGAGATTAATGCAAAAGCTAGAGGATCAGGCACACGTAACAGGAAAAGCACTGCAATGGATCAGAGAATATCTGACAGGAGGCAACAACGAGTCATGGTACGTGACGAGATGTCAGAGTGGGCACCTGTGACGAGTGGAGTTCCACAAGGGTCAGTCCTAGGACCTGTACTGTTTTGGTATATGTGAATGACATAACGGAAGGGATAGACTCAGAAGTGTCCCTGTTTGCAGATGATGTGAAGTTAATGAGAAGAATCAAATCAGTCGAGGATCAGGCAGGAATACAAAAGAGACCTGGACAGGCTGCAAGCCCTGGTCCAGTAACTGGCTCCTTGAATTTAACCCTGCCAAATGTAAAGTCATGAATATCGGAAGGGCAAAGAAGACCGCAGACAGAGTATAGTCTAGGTGGCCAAAGACTACAAAGCCTCACTCAAAAAAAGATCTTGGGGTGAGTATAATACCGAGCACATCTCCTGAGGCACACATCAATCAGATAACTGCTGCAGCATACGGGCGGCTGGCAAACCTAAGAATAGCGTTCAATACCTCACCAAGGAATCATTCAAGACTCTGTATACCATATCGTCAGGCCCATACTGGAGTATGCAGCACCAGTTTGGAACCCACACCTGGTCAAGCACGTCAAGAAATTAGAAAGTGCAAAGGTTTGCAACAAGACTAGTCCCAGAGCTAAGGGGATTGTCCTACGAAGAAAGGTTAAGGGAAATCGGCCTGACGACACTAGAGGACAGGAGGGTTGGGGAGACATGTAACGACATATAAAATACTGCGAGGAATAGATAAGGTGGACAGAGACAAGATGTTTCAGAGAGGGGACACAGAAACAAGGGTCACAATTGGAAGTTGAAGACTCCTATGAGTCAAAGGGATGTTAGGAATATTTCTTCAGTCATAGAGTTGTCAGGAAGTGGAATAGCTTGGAAAGCGACATAGTGGAGGCAGGAACCATACATAGTTTTAAGACTAGGTTTGATAAAGCTCATGGAGCAGGGAGAGAGAGGACCTAGTAGCAATCAGTGAAGAGGCGGGGCCAGGAGCTATGACTCGACCCCTGCAACCACAAATAGGTGAGTACAAATAGGTGAGTACACACAGTCCCTCAGCCTGGACG
>WNWK01017245.1:15000-30000 GCA_009830355.1 Cherax destructor | reverse complement strand
AGCTGGTGCTAGTAGTGCTAGTGGAGCGTGCGCGGTGTGGCTGCCTGGCTGGTGCTAGTAGTGCTAGTGGAGCGTACGCGGAGTGGCTGGGTGGTGCTAGTAGTGCTAGTGGTGCGTGCGCGGGATGGCTGGCTGGTGCTAGTTGTGCTAGTGGAGCGTGCGCGGAGTGGCCTGCTGGTGCTAGTAGTGCTAGTGGAGCGTGCGCGGTGTGGCTGGCTGGTGCTAGTAGTGCTAGTGGAGCGTGCGCGGGGTGGCTGGCTGGCTGGTGCTAGTAGTGCTAGTGGAGCGTGCGCGGGATAACTGGCTGGCTGGTGCTAGTAGTGCTAGTGGAGCGTGCGCGGTGTGGCTGGCTGGTGCTAGTAGTGCTAGTGGAGCGTGAGCGGTATGGCTGGCTGGCTGGTGCTAGTAGTGCTAGTGGAGCGTCCGCGGAGTTACTGGCTGGTGCTAGTAGTGCTAGTGGAGCGTGCGCGGAGTGGCTTGCTGGTGCTAGTAGTGCTAGTGGAGCGTGCGCGGGGTGGGTGGCTGGCTGGTGCTAGTAATGCTAGTGGAGCGTGCGCGGTGTGGCTGGCTGGCTGGTGCTAGTAGTGCTAGTGGAGCGTGCGCGGAGTGGCTGGCTGGTGCTAGTAGGGCTAGTGGAGCGTGCGCGGTGTGGCTGGCTGGCTGGTGCTTGTAGTGCTAGTGGAGCGTGAGCGGTATGGCTGACTGGCTGGTGCTAGTAGTGCTAGTGGAGCGTGCGCGGAGTTACTGGCTGGTGCTAGTAGTGCTAGTGGAGCGTGCGCGGAGTGGCTTGCTGGTGCTAGTAGTGCTAGTGGAGCGTGCGCAGGGTGGGTGGCTGGCTGGTGCTAGTAATGCTAGTGGAGCGTGCGCGGTGTGGCTGGCTGGCTGGTGCTAGTAGTGCTAGTGGAGCGTGCGCGGAGTAGCTGGCTGGTGCTAGTAGTGCTAGTGGAGGGTGCGCGGGGTGGGTGGCTTTCTGGTGATAGTAGTGCTAGTGGAGCGTGCGCAGAGTTGCTGGCTGGTGCTAGTAGTGCTAGTGGAGCGTGCGCGGAGTGGCTGGCTGGTGCTAGTAGTGCTAGTGGAGCGTGCGCGGTGTGGCTGGCTGGCTGGTGCTAGTAGTGCTAGTGGAGCGTGCGCGGAGTGGCTGGCTGGCTGGTGCTAGTAGTGCTAGTGGAGTGTGCTAGTAGTGCTAGTGGAGCGTGCGCGGGGTGGGTGGCTGGATGGTGCTAGTAGTGCTAGTGGAGCGTGCGCGGAGTGGCTTGCTGGTGCTAGTAGTGCTAGTGGAGCGTGCGCGGTGTGGCTGGCTGGCTGGTGCTAGTAGTGCTAGTGGAGCGTGCGCGGAGTGGCTGGCTGGTGCTAGTAGTGCTAGTGGAGCGTGCGCGGTGTGGCTGGCTGGCTGGTGCTAGTAGTGCTAGTGGAGCGTGCGCAAAGTTGCTGGCTGGTGCTAGTAGTGCTAGTGGAGCGTGCGCGGAGTGGCTGGCTGGTGCTAGTAGTGCTAGTGGAGCGTGCGCGGTGTGGCTGGCTGGCTGGTGCTAGTAGTTCTAGTGGAGCGTGCGCGGAGTGGCTGGCTGGTGCTAGTAGTGCTAGTGGAGCGTGCGCGGTGTGGCTGGCTGGCTGTAGCTAGTAGTGCTAGTGGAGCGTGCGCGGAGTGGCTGGCTGGTGCTAGTGGAGCGTGCGCGGTGTGGCTGGCTGGCTGGTGCTAGTAGTGCTAGTGGAGCGTGCGCGGGGTGGGTGGCTGGCTGTAGCTAGTAGTGCTAGTGGAGCGTGCGCGGAGTGGCTGGCTGGTGCTAGTAGTGCTAGTGGAGCGTGCGCGGTGTGGCTGGCTGGCTGGTGCTAGTAGTGCTAGTGGAGCGTGCGCGGTGTGGCTGGCTGGCTGGTGCTAGTAGTGCTAGTGGAGCGTGCGCGGTGTGGCTGGCTGGCTGGTGCTAGTAGTGCTAGTGGAGCGTGCGCGGTGTGGCTGGCTGGCTGGTGCTAGTAGTGCTAGTGGAGCGTGCGCGGTGTGGCTGGCTGGCTGGTGCTAGTAGTGCTGGTGGAGCGTGCGCGGTGTGGCTGGCTGGCTGGTGCTAGTAGTGCTAGTGGAGCGTGCGCGGTGTGGCTGGCTGGCTGTTGCTAGTAGTGCTAGTGGAGCGTGCGCGGTGTGGCTGGCTGGCTGGTGCTAGTAGTGCTAGTGGAGCGTGCGCGGGGTGGGTGGCTGGAGTATTGATCAAGATAGGTGGGTGGTGAGAGGCGGGGTGGTGCCAGTATGCTCCGGGCATGCCGAGGTGAGGTAGCCAGGCTCACCACAGCCCGGCACCACCCCACTCACTCACTCTGTGCCGCCCACCACACAAACCACCCACCCCCCACCCGCCACCCCACTCAATCCCTCCGCCCACCTCCTGCAAGCCAGCACGCCCGCGGCCTAGTGTTCCTCGGGGCCGCCCACGCCGCCCATGACCCGCTGGTGTGGTGGACGCACTCCGGCCCCCCGCCGCCCCCGCCACCGCCACCCTGGCCCCCACCAGTATTGTTGGTAACTATGCGCTGGGCGTCAAGGGCTGGCCGGGGTTATGGTGTGTCGCCACTGTTTGCGACCCGCCTGGCGAATTGCCCCTCTTGTTATACTTCTTCCACATCTTCTGCTTTCCCTAGTCCTCGCCACCACCCACAGGCCGCCCTCTAACACGCCCACACTACCCTACACGCCCGCGCCGCCACCCACCACCCACCTATACACCCACAACAACTACCAGCAACTACTACCCGAGAGGACGGGGCAGTGTGCGGCAGTGGCTCCCTTAGATGCTACCAGCTCCGACAACCTAACTCCGGAGAAATTAGAAGGAGAGTGCCAAACCTGCGGTGTAAACGAGGGGCACTGTGACCGGCGGGCCAAAACGTGCCCGACGTTTTCCGAGGTCTTGTGTTCCAAGGAGGAACGCCGAGAGGAAATCATCCGTCGAGTCACTTTGCGCTACTGTCCGCACATGACCTTGCGCTCCGTGATGTGCGACCAGCAGGTGGAAAGTGTCACCAACAGGTCACAACCCGGGTGTTCGACAGTGGCTAGACACTTACAGGAGATGGATAACCTAGTGGGTCGTGTCTTGCACCAACACCAGGCACTTATCTCAAAGTATAACTGTGACCACTCTTACTCCATCACTCAGACCTGCTCTGCTTGTAAGGTAAGATCATACACCTCTCATACTCTCACTCTCACCTCTCACTCTCACCTCTCACTCTCACCTCTCACTCTCACCTCTCATGCTCTCACCTCTCACTCTCACCTCTCACTCTCACCTCTCACTCTCACCTCTCATGCTATCACCTCTCTCACTCTCACCTCTCACTTTTTCTAATATAACTCCAAGTAATTTCTTCCTAACACACCTCTAGTACACAGTCCAGCTCTCCAACACACCTCTAGTACAGTCCAGCTCTCTAACACAACTCTAGTACACAGTCCAGCTTACCAACACACCTTTAGGACACAGCACAGCTCTTTAATACACCACTAGAGCACAGTCCAGCTCTCCAACACACTTCTAGAATACAGCCCAGCTCACCAACATACTAGAGCACAGTCCAGCTCTCCAACACACTTCTAGAATACAGCCCAGCTCACCAACATACTAGAGCACAGCCCAGCTCACCAACATACTAGAGCACAGCCCAGCTCACCAACACACTACTAGGACACAGCCGAGCTCACCAACACACCCCTAGTACACAGCCGAGCTCACCAACACACCCCTAGTACACAGCCGAGCTCACCAACACACCACTAGGACACAGGCCAGCTCACCAACACACCACTAGGACACAGCCCAGCTCACCAACACACCACTAGGAAACAGCCCAGCTCACCAACACACCACTAGTACACAGCCCAGCTCACCAACACACCACTAGAACACAGCCCAGCTCACCAACACACCACTAGTACACAGCCCAGCTCACCAACACACCACTAGGACACAGCCCAGCTCACCAACACACCACTAGTACACAGGCCAGCTCACCAACACACCACTAGTACACAGCCCAGCTCACCAACACACCACTAGGACACAGCCCAGCTCACCAACACACCACTAGGACACAGTCCAGCTCTCCAACACACCTCTAGTACAGTCCAGCTCTCTAACACAACTCTAGTACACAGTCCAGCTTACCAACACACCTTTAGGACACAGCACAGCTCTTTAATACACCACTAGAGCACAGTCCAGCTCTCCAACACACTTCTAGAATACAGCCCAGCTCACCAACATACTAGAGCACAGTCCAGCTCTCAACACACTTCTAGAATACAGCCCAGCTCACCAACATACTAGAGCACAGCCCAGCTCACCAACATACTAGAGCACAGCCCAGCTCACCAACACACTACTAGGACACAGCCGAGCTCACCAACACACCCCTAGTACACAGCCGAGCTCACCAACACACCCCTAGTACACAGCCGAGCTCACCAACACACCACTAGGACACAGGCCAGCTCACCAACACACCACTAGGACACAGCCCAGCTCACCAACACACCACTAGGACACAGCCCAGCTCACCAACACACCACTAGTACACAGCCCAGCTCACCAACACACCACTAGAACACAGCCCAGCTCACCAACACACCACTAGTACACAGCCCAGCTCACCAACACACCACTAGGACACAGCCCAGCTCACCAACACACCACTAGTACACAGGCCAGCTCACCAACACACCACTAGTACACAGCCCAGCTCACCAACACACCACTAGGACACAGCCCAGCTCACCAACACACCACTAGGACACAGTCCAGCTCACCAACACACCACTAGGACACAGTCCAGCTCACCAACACACCACTAGTACACAGCCCAGCTCACGAACACACCACTAGGACACAGCCCAGCTCACCAACACACCACTAGGACACAGCCCAGCTCACCAACACGCTTCTAGCACACATCTCTCCACACAAGCTTCTCACACATCTCACAAACACCGCTCACAAACACTGACAAACACCAGAGTAACAATTTCCGGGGCTGGACACGGCGTAGAGAGCCGCCATCTTTCCCCCGTGCAGCAATAAGAGCCCAGAACTCATTGAAGCTCTCTGGGAGCTCTAATTTCTCCTCTCATCCACCTGGTCATCCAACCAGTGGATGACCAGTCCTGAACGTAACTGTGGGAGAAGCTCTGTGTGTGAACTCAGGCTCACAGGGGCTCTATAGAGCTCTATAGAGCTCCTGGTACTTGATAAAACCCTGGTACTTGGTAAAGCCCTACTATGGTTGATAAAGCCTCATTGTGGGTGAAAAAGCCTCCACTGTGGATGATAAAGCCTCCATTGTGGGTGATAAAGCCTCACTCTGGGTGATAAAGCTCACTGTGGGTGATGAAGCCTCCACTGTGGGTGATAAAGCCTCACTGTGGGTGATAAAGCCTCCACTGTGGGTGATAAAGCCTCACTGTGGGTGATAAAGTCTCGCTGTGGGTGATAAAGCCTTCACTGTGGGTGATAAAGCTTCACTGTGGGTGCTAAAGCCTCACTGTGGGTGATAAAGCTTCACTGTGGGTGATAAAGCCTCACTGTGGGTGATAAAGCCTCACTGTGGGTGATAAAGCCTCACTGTGGGTGATAAAGCCTCACTGTGGGTGATAAAGCCTCACTGTGGGTGATAAAGCCTCACTGTGGGTGATAAAGCCTCCACTGTGGGTGATAAAGCTTCACTGTGGGTGCTAAAGCTTCACTGTGGGTGATAAAGCTTCACTGTGGGTGATAAAGCTTCACTGTGGGTGCTAAAGCCTCCACTGTGGGTGATAAAGCTTCACTGTGGGTGATAAAGCCTCCACTGTGGGTGATAAAGCTTCACTGTGGGTGATAAAGCTTCACTGTGGGTGCTAAAGCCTCCACTGTGGGTGATAAAGCTTCACTGTGGGTGATAAAGCTTCACTGTGGGTGATAAAGCCTCCACTGTGGGTGATAAAGCCTCCACTGTGGGTGATAAAGCTTCACTGTGGGTGATAAAGCCTCGCTGTGGGTGATAAAGCCTCCACTGTGGGTGATAAAGCTTCACTGTGGGTGATAAAGCCTCCACTGTGGGTGATAAAGCTTCACTGTGGGTGATAAAGCCTCCACTGTGGGTGATAAAGCTTCACTGTGGGTGCTAAAGCCTCCACTGTGGGTGATAAAGCCTCGCTGTGGGTGATAAAGCCTCCACTGTGGGTGATAAAGCTTCACTGTGGGTGATAAAACCTCGCTGTGTTTGATAAAGCCTCCACTGTGGGTGATAAAGCCTCGCTGTGGGTGATAAAGCCTCGCTGTGGGTGATAAAGCCTCCACTGTGGGTGATAAAGCTTCACTGTGGGTGATAAAGCCTCGCTGTGGGTGATAAAGCTTCACTGTGGGTGATAAAGCTTCACTGTGGGTGATAAAGCCTCCACTGTGGGTGATAAAGCCTCGCTGTGGGTGATAAAGCCTCCACTGTGGGTGATAAAGCTTCACTGTGGGTGCTAAAGCCTCGCTGTGGGTGCTAAAGCTTCACTGTGGGTGATAAAGCCTCCACTGTGGGTGATAAAGCCTCCACTGTAGGTGATAAAGCTTCACTGTGGGTGCTAAAGCCTCGCTGTGGGTGCTAAAGCCTCCCTGTGGGTGATAAAGCCTCCACTGTGGGTGATAAAGCCTCCACTGTGGGTGATAAAGCCTCCACTGTGGGTGATAAAGCTTCACTGTGGGTGCTAAAGCCTCCACTGTGGGTGCTAAAGCTTCACTGTGGGTGATAAAGCCTCCACTGTGGGTGATAAAGCCTCCACTGTAGGTGATAAAGCTTCACTGTGGGTGCTAAAGCCTCCACTGTGGGTGCTAAAGCTTCACTGTGGGTGATAAAGCCTCCACTGTGGGTGATAAAGCCTCCACTGTAGGTGATAAAGCTTCACTGTGGGTGCTAAAGCCTCGCTGTGGGTGCTAAAGCTTCACTGTGGGTGATAAAGCCTCCACTGTGGGTGATAAAGCCTCCACTGTAGGTGATAAAGCTTCACTGTGGGTGATAAAGCCTCGATGTTGGTGATAAAGCCTCCACTGTAGGTGATAAAGCTTCACTGTGGGTGATAAAGCCTCCATGTGGGTGATAAAGCTTCACTGTGGGTGATAAAGCTTCACCGTGGGTGCTAAAGCCTCGCTGTGGGTGATAAAGCTTCACTGTGGGTGATAAAGCTTCACTGTGGGTGATAAAGCTTCACTGTGGGTGCTAAAGCTTCCACTGTGGGTGATAAAGCTTCACTGTGGGTGATAAAGCCTCGCTGTGGGTGCTAAAGCTTCACTGTGGGTGATAAAGTTTCACTGTGGGTGATAAAGTTTCACTGTGGGTGATAAAGTTTCACTGTGGGTGATAAAGCTTCAGTGTGGGTGATAAAGTTTCACTGTGGGTGATAAAGATTCACTGTGTGTGATAAAGCTTCACTGTTTGTGATAAAGTTTCACTGTGGGTGATAAAGTTTCACTGTGGGTGATAAAGTTTCACTGTGGGTGATAAAGCCTCCACTGTGGGTGATAAAGCTTCACTGTGGGTGATAAAGTTTCACTGTGGGTGATAAAGTTTCACTGTGGGTGATAAAGCCTCCACTGTGGGTGATAAAGTTCCAATAAAGTGTTAGTTTATTGGAATCCTCCACTGCAAGACTAAGTATCCCCAGTATTACTTCAAGACTAAGTATCCCTCAGTAGTACTACAAGAATAGGTATCCCCCAGTGAGTATCCCCGCTAGTACTGCAAGACTAGGCACTCCCCAGTAGTACTGCAAGGCTAGGTATCCCCCAGTGAGTATCCCCGCTAGTACTGCAAGACTAGGCACTCCCCAGTAGTACTGCAAGGCTAGGTATCCCCCAGTAGTATTGCAATACTAAGTATACCCAAGTGAATATACCCCAGTAGTTCTACAAGATTAGGTTTCTCCACTAAGTATCCCCGAGTAGTACTGAAAGACTAGGTATCCCCTAATAGTACTGCAAGACTAAGTATTCTTCAGTAAGTATTCTGCAGTAGTACTGCAAGACTAAGTATTCCTTACTAAGTACCCCCAGTAGTACTGCAAGTAAGTATCCCCCAGTAGTACTGAAAGACTAGTATTTTCTAGTAAATATCCCCCAGTTCTACTACGAGACTAGGTATCCCCGGTAAGCATCCTCCTGTAGTACTGCAAGACTAAGTATCCCCCTGTAATACTGCAAGACTAAGTATCCCCTTGTAATACTGCATGACTAAGTATCCTCAGTAATACTGCAAGAGTAAGTATCCCCCAGTAGTACTGCAAGACTAAGTATCCCCCTGTAATACTGCAAGACTAAGTATCCCCCAGTAGTACTGCAAGACTAAGTATCCCCCAGTAGTACTGCAAGACTAAGTATCCTCCAGTAGTACTGCAAGACTAAGTATCCCCCAGTAGTACTGCAAGAGTAAGTATCCCCCAGTAGTACTGCAAGACTAAGTATCCCCCAGTAGTACTGCAAGACTAAGTATCCCCCAGTAGTACTGCAAGACTAAGTATCCCCCAGTAGTACTGCAACACTAAGTATCCCCCTATAATACTGCAAGACTAAGTATCCCTCAGTAGTACTGCAAGACTAAGTATCCCCCTATAATACTGCAAGACTAAGTATCCCCCAGTAGTACTGCAAGACTAAGTATCCCCCTATAATACTGCAAGACTAAGTATCCCTCAGTAGTACTGCAAGACTAAGTATCCCCCTATAATACTGCAAGACTAAGTATCCCCCTATAATACTGCAAGACTAAGTATCTCTCAGTAGTACTGCAAGAGTATAGGTACCCCCCAGTAAGTACCCACCAATAGTACTGCAAGACTAAGTATCCCCCAGTAGTACTGCAAGACTAAGTATCCCCCAGTAGTACTGCAAGACTAATATCCCCCAGTAGTACTGCAACACTAGTATCCCTATAATACGAGAACTAAGTATCCCTCAGTAGTACTGCAAGACTAAGTATCCCCTATAATACTGCAAGACTAAGTATCCCCCAGTAGTACTGCAAGACTAAGTATCCCCTATAATACTGCAAGACTAAGTATCCCTCAGTAGTACTGCAAGACTAAGTATCCCCCTATAATACTGCAAGACTAAGTATCCCCCTATAATACTGCAAGACTAAGTATCTCTCAGTAGTACTGCAAGAGTATAGGTACCCCCAGTAAGTACCCACCAATAGTACTGCAAGACTAAGTATCCCCCAATGGTCTAATAAGTCCCACAAACAGTGTTCAAAATTAATTGCTAGTGTTCACATCTTAGCAACGTTGAACTTTAATTTGTAAATTGTGAACAATACTAGAATTTACCAATTGTTCCGCATTAATGTGAAAAATTTTGTGTTCATAAGTGTAATGAAAAGCAGAAGTACTGTGACTACTGTGAATGATACATTGACTACTGTGAAGGATACAATGACTACTGTGAAGGATGCATTGACTACTGTGAAGGATACATTGACTACTGTGAAGGATACATTGACTACTGTGAAGGATACATTGACTACTGTGAAGGATACATTGACTACTGTCAATGACACATTGACTACTGTGAATGATACATTGACTACTGTGAAGGATACAATGACTACTGTGAAGGATGCATTGACTACTGTGAAGGATACATTGACTACTGTGAAGGATACATTGACTACTGTGAAAGATACATTGACTACTGTGAAGGATACATTGACTACTGTGAAGGATACAATGACTACTGTGAATGATACATTGACTACTGTGAAGGATACAATGACTACTGTGAAGGATACATTGACTACTGTGAATGACACATTGACTACTGTGAAGGATACATTGACTACTGTGAAGGATACATTGACTACTGTGAATGACACATTGACTACTGTAAAGGATACATTGACTATTGTGAGGGATACATTGACTACTTCGAAAGATACATATACTACTGTCAAAGATACATATACTACTGTGAAAGATTACATATACTACTGTCAAATATACATATACTACTGTGAAAGATACATATACTACTGTCAAATATAGATATACTACTGTCAAAGCTACATATACTACTGTCAAAGCTACATATACTACTGTCAAAGCTACATATACTACTGTCAAAGATACATATACTACTGTCAAAGATACATATACTACTGTCAAAGATACATATACTACTGTCAAAGATATATATACTACTGTGAAAGTTACATATACTACTGTAAAATATACATATAATACTGTCAAAGATACATATACTACTGTCAAAGATACATATACTACTGTCAAAGCTACATATACTACTGTCAAAGCTACATATACTACTGTCAAAGCTACATATACTACTGTCAAAGATACATATACTACTGTCAAAGATACATATACTACTGTCAAAGATACATATACTACTGGGAAAGATACATATACTACTGTAAAAGATACATATACTACTGTCAAAGATACATATACTACTGTCAAAGATACATATACTACTGTGAAAGATACATATACTACTGTAAAAGATACATATACTACTGTCAAAGATACATATACTACTGTGAAAGATACATTACAGTGATTTTTTTTAAATATAGATGCATACTTTTGAGAGATACATAACTATTAGGAAAGGTACATAACAACCGTGAAAAATATATTAACTACTGTGAAAGATACATTAACTACCGTGAAAGATATATTAACTACTGTGAAAGATACTTTAACTATTGTGAACCGTATATTAACTACTGCGAAAGATACATTAAATAGTGTGAAACAAACATTAACTACTGTGAAAGATACTTTAAATACTGTGAAGATGCATCAACTAACTGTGAAAAATATGTCAGCTGCTACGAAAGATACGCTCTTCTGATATTATATATATATATATATATATATATATATATATATATATATATATATATATATATATATATACCTAATGCTTGTATATAGTAATGCTATGTAGAAGAGCTTTTCTTTGTATAGTTAGTGATGGTGTTGGCGTGGTGATGGTGTTGGCGTGGTGATGGTGTTGGCGTAGTGATGGTGTTGGTGTGGTGATGGTGTTGGTGTGGTGATGGTGTTGGTGTGGTGATGGTGTTGGCGTGGTGATGGTGTTGGTGTGGTGATGGTGTTGGTGTGGTGATGGTGTTGGTGTGGTGATGGTGTTGGCGTGGTGATGGTGTTGGTGTGGTGATGGTGTTGGTGTGGTGATGGTGTTGGTGTGGTGATGGTGTTGGCGTAGTGATGGTGTTGGTGTGGTGATAGTATTGGTGTGGAGGTGTTTGTGTGGTTAGTGGTGGTATAGTAATGGTGATGAAGTAATAGTGATGGTACTTGTTTAATGATGATGAGACTTATGAAGTGATAGTGTTTGTATAGTGATGGTGATGGTGTTTGTGAGATGATGGAAATAATGTTTGTGTAATGGCGGTTATTAGTGATGGTGTTTATTAAGTATATTATGATGATGACACTTCAGTAGTGATGGTGATGATAATTGAGTAATGATGGTGATGATATTGTGTAGTGATGGTGATTGTACTAGTGTAGTGATGGTGATTGTACTAGTGTAGTGATGGTGATGGTACTAATGTAATGATGGTGATGGCACTTGTGTAGTGACGATACCTGTGTATTAATAGTGATAGCACTTGTGTAGTGATGGTGATGGTACTTGTGTATTAATGGTGATGGTACTTGTGTATTAATGGTGATGGTACTTGTGTATTAATGGTGATGGTACTTGTGTATTCATGGTGATCGTATTAGTGTATTCATGGTGATAGTATTTGTATATTCATGGTGATGGTACTTATGTAGTGATGGTGATGATTCTTGTGCACTGGTGGTGATGATATTTGTGTAGTGATGGTCATGGTAATTTTGTAAGTGCAGTGATGGTACTTTTGTATTAATGGTGATGGTACTAGTGTAGTGATGGTCGTGGTACTAGTGTAGTGATGGTCGTGGTACTAGTGTAGTGATGGTGATGATACTAGTGTAGTGATGGTGATGATACTAGTGTAGTGATGGTGATGGTACTAGTGTAGTGATGGTCGTGGTACTAGTGTAGTGATGGTGATGGTACTAGTGTAGTGATGGTGATGGTACTAGTGTAGTGATGGAGATGGTACTAGTGTAGTGATGGTGATGATACTAGTGTAGTGATGGTGATGATACTAGTGTAGTGATGGTGATGGTACTAGTGTAGTGATGGTGATGGTACTAGTGTGGTGATGGTCGTGGCACTAGTGTAGTGATGCTCATGGTACTAGTGTAGTGATGGTGATGGTACTAGTGTAGTGATGGTGATGGTACTAGTGTAGTGAAGGTGATGGTACTAGTGTAGTGATGGCGATGGTACTAGTGTAGTGAGGGTGATGATACTAGTGTAGTGATGGTGATGGTACTAGTGTAGTGACGGTGATGGTACTAGTGTAGTGATGATCGTGGTACTAGTGTAGTGATGGTGATGGTACTAGTGTAGTGATGTTGATGGTACTAGTGTAGTGATGATCGTGGTACTAGTGTAGTGATGGTGATGGTACTAGTGTAGTGATGGTGATGGTACTAGTGTAGTGACGGTGATGGTACTAGTGTAGTGATGATCGTGGTACTAGTGTAGTGATGGTGATGGTACTAGTGTAGTGATGGTGATGGTACTAGTGTAGTGATGGTGATGTTATTAGTGTAGTAATGGTGATGGTACTAGTGTAGTGATGGTCATGGTACTAGCGTATCAGGTGTGGACTGTGGTGATGGTGTGTAGCGATGGTGGATTGTAGGTGATGATGCTATGATGGTGACTATTTTGTAGTGATGGTGATGGTACTGTGTAGTGATGTGATGACTGGTGATGGGATGGCATTTGTGTAGTGATGGTTATGGTACTTGTGTATTCATGGTGATGGTACTATTGTAGTGATGGTGATGGTATTGGTTTATCATAGTGATTGTAATAGTGTAGTGATGTTTGTACTTATGTATTAATGGTGATGATACTAGTGTATTTATGGTGATGGTTCTAGTGAATTCATGGTGATGGTACTTGTATATTCATGGTGATGGTTCTAGCGCAGTGACGGTGATGGTATTAGTGTAGTAATGGTGATGGTGCTAGTGTAGTGATAGTGATGGTACTAGTGTAGTGATGGTGATGGTATTAGTGTAGTAATGGTGATGGTGCTAGTGTAGTGATGGTGATGGTACTAGTGTAGTGATGGTGGTGGTACTAGTGTAGAGTTGGTTATGGTACTAGTGTAGTGATAGTGATGGTGCTAGTGTAGTGATGGTGCTAGTGTAGTGATGGTGATGGTGCTAGTGTAGTGATGGTGATGATGCTAGTGTAGTGATGGTGATGATGCTAGTGTAGTGATGGTGATGGTACTAGTGTAGTTATGGTGATGGTACTAGTGTAGTGATGGTGGTGGTACTAGTGTAGTGATGTGATTTTATTAGTGTAGTGATGATGATGGTGCTAGTGTAGTGATAGTGATGGTACTAGTGTAGTGACGGTACTAGAGTAGTGATGGTGACAGTATATACACAATACAATATTTATTTTTTATTGTGTGTAGTGTTAAGTGTATGGTGTTATGTGTATGGTTTTATGAGTATGGTGTTATGTGTATAGTGTTATGCGTATAGTGCTATGTGTATGGTGTTATGTGTATGGTGTTATGTGTAAAGTGTTATGTGTATGGTGTTATGTGTATGGTGTTATGTATATGGTGTTATGTGTATAGTGTTATGTGTATGGTGTTATGTGTATGGTGTTATGTGTACAGTGTTATGTGTATGTTGTTATGTGTACGATGTTATGTGTATGGTGTTATGTGTATGGTGTTATTTGTATGATGTTATGTGTATGGTGTTATGTGTATGGTGTTTTGTGTACAGTGTTATGTGTATGTTGTTATGTGTACGTTATGTGTATGGTGTTATGTGTATGGTGTTATGTGTACGATGTTATGTGTATGGTGTTATGTGTATGGTGTTATGTGTACAGTGTTATGTGTATGGTGTTATGTGTACAGTGTTATGTGTATGTTGTTATGTGTATGATGTTATGTGTACGTTATGTGTATGGTGTTATGTGTACGATGTTATGCGTATGGTGTTATGTGTACGATGTTATGTGTATGGTGTTATGTGTATGGTGTTATGTGTATGGTGTTATGTGTATGGTGTTATGTGTATGGTGTTATGTGTACAGTGTTATGTGTATGGTGTTATGTGTATGGTGTTATGTGTATGTTGTTATGTGTATGGTGTTATGTGTATGGTGTTGTGTATGGTGTTATGTGTATGGTGTTATGTGTATGGTGTTATGTGTATGGTGTTATGTGTATGGTGTTATGTGCATGGTGTTATGTGTATGTTGTTATGTGTATGTTGTTATGTGTATGTTGTTATGTGTATGGTGTTGTGTATGGTGTTATGTGTATGTTGTTATGTGTATGGTGTTATGTGTATGGTGTTGTGTATGGTGGTATGTGTATGATGTTATGTGTATGGTGTTATGTGTATGGTGTTATGTGTATGGTGTTGTGTATGGTGTTGTGTATGGTGTTATGTGTATGGTGTTATGTGTATGGTGTTATGTGTATGGTGTTATGTGTATGGTGTTATGTGTATAGTGTTATGTGTATGGTGTTATGTGTATGGTGTTATGTGTATGGTGTTATGTGTATATTGTTATGTGTATGGTGTTATGTGTATGGTGTTATGTGTATATTGTTATGTGTATGGTGTTATGTGTATGGTGTTAGATGGGAGATGTTACGTGTGTGACGTCACGTGTATTGTATTCATACGATATTGTTTATGATGTCACGTGACCCATACATTGTACACAGTTCAAATACAATGATCAAATACAATGATCAAATACAATGATCAAATACAATGATCAAATATAATGTAATATTTTCCAGACCAGCTTGACTCTGGGAATTTTTAGGTAGGCCTAAGATTATTTCGTAGACCTCTTGTGC
>WNWK01017245.1:0-10000 GCA_009830355.1 Cherax destructor | reverse complement strand
AATCCTATAATAAAGAGAGCTTATTAGAGCTTCAGGGAGTGTCCTATGGAGCTCTTTTCACCTTCCTAATCCCCCAGTAAAGTATCCCAACGACTGCTGGTGGAGTTTTGACCGTCTCCCGTACCTCTGGTACTGCTTGCAGAATTCTACAGCAACTGTAGGCCTACTGGCCCATGCTAGGCGGATTCAGCACACACCTACTCATGTACCTCTAAGTTATCGCTCCAGTGACAATACTTGGGCGCTTTTTCCCAATCGTCTACAAATCTATTGCCCAACACTACTGCCCTATTCCTTTTTTCTAAATCTAAGTTTGTCTAAGTTGAGGCTCGTTGCTAGAAGATAATCGTGCATGGCATGTGGATGACTTAGAATGCCAATGCTAATAAAAAGGATAGTGCTGTATCCTATTATCCAAGATCACAAAAGTTTAATAATGTCTAGAAGTATAGTGTTACTCTTCTATTGTAGTCTCTGTGTGCTGGCAGGGCGAAATGTGGTATATTTCCTCCATTACGTTTCGACACAAAGTGGCAAATGGTTCGAAAATTCCTTCTGGCGTCGGAATTTCTACGAATAGTGATATAATTCTGGGTGAGTAAATGGTGAGCTGGTGGTGATGTATCGGAGTGTTGACATTGTGGGATAGGGACGTGAATAGGTGGTACAGTGATGGTGATGTTGGTGAGGGATAGGGTAGTGATGGGAGGGATGGAATGGGACATGAGGAGGGAAAGGCAGAGGAAACGAAGGGGAGAGAGGATAATAAGGAAGAGAAGAGAAGAGAGGAAGGAGAGAGGTGAGAAGAGACTGGAAGGTTAAGAGAGGGGAAGATGGTGGGGTTATAAAGACATGTAAACACATTGGTAAACTATATACTGACAGCATGTAAACAAGGTACACAGTGCAAGTTATGATATTTTATTATGACGACGTTTCGCCCACCATCAAACAAGACAGGGGTATTTATAGGGGTTGTAGAGAGGTCCTGAGGTGAAATAACGAGGTGATAAGGTTACATATGGAGGTGAACTGATGACAGTATCAGGACCTGGAGCATCACCAGCCATCAGGACCTGGAGGATCACTAGCCATCAGTACCTGGAGCATCACCAGCCATCAGGACCTGGAGGATCACTAGCCATCAGTACCTGGAGCATCACCAGCCATCAGGACCTGGAGGATCACTAGCCATCAGTACCTGGAGCATCACCAGCCATCAGGACCTAAAGGATCACCAGCAATATACAGATGTTCACATGTGTCTAATTGTTCATTCATACATTCTAGACACAAGCAGCAACAGTCGCATGTACTCTACATTCTAGACACAAGCAACAACAGACGCATGTACTCTACATTCTAGACACAAGCAACAACAGACGCATGTACTCTACATTCTAGACACAAGCAGCAACAGACGCATGTACTCTACATTCTAGACACAAGCAGCAACAGACGCATGTACTCTACATTCTAGACACAAGCAGCAACAGACGCATGTACTCTACATTCTAGACACAAGCAGCAACAGACGCATGTACTCTACATTCTAGACACAAGCAGCAACAGACGCATGTACTCTACATTCTAGACACAAGCAGCAACAGACGCATGTACTCTACATTCTAGACACAAGCAGCAACAGACGCATGTACTCTACATTCTAGACACAAGCAGCAACAGACGCATGTACTCTACATTCTAGACACAAGCAGCAACAGACGCATGTACTCTACATTCTAGACACAAGCAGCAACAGACGCATGTACTCTACATTCTAGACAAAGCAGCAACAGTCATGTACTCTACATTCTAGACACAAGCAGCAACAGACGCATGTACTCTACATTCTAGACACAAGCAGCAACAGACCATGTACTCTACATTCTAGACACAAGCAGCAACAGACGCATGTACTCTACATTCTAGACACAAGCAGCAACAGACGCATGTACTCTACATTCTAGACACAAGCAGCAACAGACGCATGTACTCTACATTCTAGACACAAGCAGCAACAGACGCATGTACTCTACATTCTAGACACAAGCAGCAACAGACGCATGTACTCTACATTCTAGACACAAGCAGCAACAGACGCATGTACTCTACATTCTAGACACAAGCAGCAACAGACGCATGTACTCTACATTCTAGACACAAGCA
This sequence comes from Cherax destructor, assembly GCA_009830355.1. Classification (NCBI taxonomy): domain Eukaryota; kingdom Metazoa; phylum Arthropoda; class Malacostraca; order Decapoda; family Parastacidae; genus Cherax; species Cherax destructor. The sequence continues at coordinate 7,831 of WNWK01017245.1, read as the reverse complement.
GAACAGACGCATGTCTTCATTCTGACACAAGCAGCAACAGACGCATGTACTCTACATTCTAGACACAAGCAGCAACAGACGCATGTACTCACATTCTAGACACAAGCAGCAACAGACGCATGATCTACATTCTAGACACAAGCAGCAACAGACGCATGTACTCTACATTCTAGACACAACAGCAACAGACGCATGTGTACTCTACATTCTAGACACAAGCAGCAACAGACGCATGTACTCTACATTCTAGACACAAACGCAACAGTCGCATGTACTCTCATTCTAGACACAAGCAGCAACAGACGCATGTACTTTACATTCTAGACACAAGCAGCAACAGTCGCATGTACTCTACATTCTAGACACAAGCAGCAACAGCGCATGTACTTACATTCTAGACACAAGCAGCAACAGACGCATGTACTTACATTCTAGACACAGCAGCAACAGACGATGTACTTACATTCTAGCACAAGCAACAACAGACGCATGTACTTACATTCTAGACACAAGCACAACAGACGCATGTACTTACATTCTAGACACAAGCAGCAACAGACCATACTTACATTCTAGACACAAGCACAACAGACGCATGTACTCTACATTCTAGACACAAGCAGCAACAGACGCATGTACTTTACATTCTAGACACAAGCAGCAACAGTCGCATGTACTCTACATTCTAGACACAAGCAGCAACAGACGCATGTACTCTACATTCTAGACACAAGCAGCAACAGACGCATGTACTCTACATTCTAGACACAAGCAGCAACAGTCGCATGTACTCTACATTCTAGACACAAGCAACAACAGACGCATGTACTGTACATTCTAGACACAAGCAACAACAGACCATGTACTTACATTCTAGACACAAGCAGCAACAGACGCATGTACTTTACATTCTAGACACAAGCAACAACAGACGCATGTACTCTACATTCTAGACACAAGCAGCAACAGACGCATGTACTCTACATTCTAGACACAAGCAACAACAGACGCATGTACTCTACATTCTAGACACAAGCAGCAACAGACGCATGTACTCTACATTCTAGACTCAAGCAGCAACAGACGCATGTACTCTACATTCTAGACACAAGCAACAACAGACGCATGTACTCTACAGAGTACATGCGTCTGTTGTTGCAGTAGAAGGACAAAGAGTCTAATTTTATGAAGAAAAACACGAAGACTAAATGGATGGAAGTGTTTGTCACCTTTATAAGGTTTTACATGTATCTTATATGTGTCTTACATGTATCTTATATGTGTCTTACATGTATCTTATATGTGTCTTACATGTATCTTATATGTGTCTTACATGTATCTTATATGTGTCTTACATGTATCTTATATGTGTCTTACATGTATCTTATATGTGTCTTACATGTATCTTATATGTGTCTTACATGTATCTTATATGTGTCTTACATGTATCTTATATGTGTCTTACATGTATCTTATACGTGTCTTACATGTATCTTATATGTGTCTTACATGTATCTTATATGTGTCTTACATGTATCTTATATGTGTCTTACATGTATCTTATATGTGTATTACATGCATCTTATATGTGTCTTACATGTATCTTATATGTGTCTTACATGTATCTTATATGTGTCTTACATGTATCTTATATGTGTCTTACATGTATCTTATATGTGTCTTACATGTATCTTATATGTGTCTTACATGTATCTTATATGTGTCTTACATGTATCTTATATGTGTCTTACATGTATCTTATATGTGTTTTACATGTATCTTATATGTGTCTTACATGTATCTTATATGTGTCTTACATGTATCTTATATGTGTCTTACATGTGTCTCACCTGTGGCTTACCAATCTTTTAACTGAGGCACAATCGCGCCCACTCAAGGTACACACACACACACACACACACACACACACACACACACACACACACAACCCACCACAGAACTGCAGAAGGCCAAGAGAAGAATAGGAGGAGAGCAACAGAGCAATGGTAGACACACTAGCCGAGGTGGCCAGAAGAGCCCACATGGGGAGAGCAAACTTACTAGTTATGGGTGATTTCAATCACAAGGAGATTGATTGGGAAAACCTGGAGCCCCATGGGGGTCCTGAATCATGGAGAGCCAAGATGATGGATGTGGTACTGGAAAACCTCATGCATCAACATGTTAGAGACACTACCAGAGAGAGAGGTGAGGATGATCCAGCAAGACTGGACCTAGTATTCACCTTGAGTAGTTCGGACATCGAGGATATCACGTATGAAAGGCTCCTTTGAGCTAGTGATCATTTCGTTCTGTGTTTTGATTATATAGTTGAGCTACAAGTGGAGAGGGGAGCAGGAATAGGAAGGGAGAAACGAAACTACAAAAGGGGGGACTACACAGGCACGAGGAACTTCCTACAAGACGTTCAGTGGGAAAGAGAATTGGCAGGAAAACCAGTAACAGAAATGATGGAATATGTGGCAACCAAATGCAAAGAGGCAGAGGAGAGGTTTGTCCCCAAGGAAAACAGAAGTAATGGGAAGACCAGAACGAGTCCTTGGTTCACCCAGAGGTGTAGGGAGGCAAAAACTAAGTGCACTAGAGAATGGAAAAAGTACAGAAGACAAAGGACCCAGGAAAATAAAGAGATTAGCCGAAGAGCCAGAAACGAATATGCACAGGTAAGAAGGGAGGCTCAGCGACAATACGAAAATGATATTGCATCTAAAGTCAAGTCTGACCCAAAGCTGTTGTACAGCCACATCAGGAGGAAAACAACAGTCAAGGACCAGGTAATCAGGCTGAGGAAGGAAGGTAGGGAGTTCACAAGAAACGACCAAGAGGTATGTGAGGAGCTCAACATGAGATTTAAAGAAGTATTTACAGAGGAGACAGGAAGGACTCCAGGAATTCAGAATAGGGAGGTATACCAACAAGTGCTGGATGAAATACACACAACCGAGGAGGAGGTGAAGAAGCTGCTATGTGAACTCGATACCTCAAAAGCGGTGGGACCTGACAACATTTCTCCTTGGGTCCTTAGAGAGGGAGCAGAGATGTTAAGTGTGCCACTAACAAAAATCTTCAACACATCCATTGAAACTGGGCAACTACCGAGGTGTGGAAGATGGCAAATGTAGTCCCAATTTTAAGAAAGGAGACAGACACGAGGCATTAAACTACAGACCTGTGTCACTGACGTGTATAGTATGCAAAGTCATGGAGAAGATCATCAGGAGGAGAGTGGTGGAGCATCTAGAAAGACACAAGCTTATAAACGACAACCAGCACGGTTTCAGGGAAGGAAAATCCTGTGTCACAAACCTACTGGAGTTTTATGACAAGGTAACAGAAGTAAGACACGAGAGAGAGGGGTGGATAGACTGCATTTTCTTGGACTGCAAGAAGGCGTTCGACACAGTTCCTCACAAGAGGATAATGCAAAAGCTAGAGGATCAGGCACTCGTAACAGGAAAGGCACTGCAATGGATCAGAGAATATCTGACAGGGAGGCAACAACGAGTCATGGTATGTGACGAGGTGTCAGAGTGGGCACCTGTGACGAGTGGAGTTCCACAAGGGTCAGTCCTAGGACCTGTACTGTTTTTGGTATATGTGATGACATAACGGAAGGGATAGACTCAGAAGTGTCCCTGTTTGCAGCTGATGTGAAGTTAATGAGAAGAATTAAATCAGTAGAGGATCAGGCAGGACTACAAAGAGACCTAGACAGGCTACAAGCCTGGTCCAGTAAATGGCTCCTTGAATTTAACCCTACCAAATGTAAAGTCATGAAGATCGGGGAAGGGCAAAGAAGACAGCAGACAGAGTATAATCTAGGTGGCCAAAGACTGCAAACCTCACTCAAGGAAAAAGATCTTGGGGTGAGTATAATACCGAGCACATCTCCTGAGGCACACATCAATCAGATAACTGCTGCAGCATACGGGCGCCTGGCAAACCTAAGAATAGCGTTCCAATACCTCACTAAGGAATCGTTCAAGACTCTGTACACCATATACGTCAGGCCCATACTGGAGTATGCAGCACCAGTTTGGAACCCACACCTGGTCAAGCAAGTCAAAAAATTAGAGAAAGTGCAAAGGTTTGCAACAAGAGTAGTCCCAGAGCTAAGAGTATTGTCCTATGAAGAAAGGTTAAGGGAAATCGGCCTGACGACACTAGAGGACAGGAGGGTTAGGGAAGACATGATAACGACATATAAAATACTGCGAGGAATAGATAAGGTGGACAGAGACAAGATGTTCCAGAGAGGGGACACAGAAACAAGGGGTCACAATTGGAAGTTGAAGACTCCTATGAGTCAAAGGGATGTTAGGAATTATTTCTTCAGTCATAGAGTTGTCAGGAAGTGGAATAGCCTAGAAAGTGACATAGTGGAGGCAGGAACCATACATAGTTTTAAGACGAGGTTTGATAAAGCTCATGGAGCAGGGAGAGAGAGAACCTAGTAGCAATCAGTGAAGAGGCGGGGCCAGGAGCTATGACTCGACCCTTGCAACCACAAATAGGTGAGTACACACACACACACACACACACACACACACACACACACACACACACACACACACACACACACACACACACATTAGAAAATAGAAGGACAAAATGAGACACGATTATAACGCAAAATATACCCAGATGACGTGAGAGGGTGGCCAGGGGACACAAGTGGGAAACGGGAGCAGGTGGACACGGATGGAAGTCAAGAACAGGTGAGACATAGGCGTGTCTCTTAGTATTTAAAAAACCTGAGGCGCCAGGAAGTGAAATGACCTGGACGAAGAGTACGAACCTACCTTACTTAATTTTACGAATAGGTATGACAAAGGCCATGAAGCTACTAGGAAGTGAACCCCGCCAATCCCAGGTAAGAGGAGGGGCCAGGAGCTGAGGAGCAACCCTTACAACCAAAACTATCAGTCCTGATGCACGCCACAGATCCACACTCAAACAGGCATGAGTAAGAGGCGGTGACAACATGGTAACTGGTGAGGTTGTCGCCCTTACTGACGTTGTTAAAGTCACCACCAACTCTATTGTTTACATTACAAGATTAAGATGACACCAGTTGTTTAAGCAAACAAAGGTTCAAGACACTGCTTATTCTCAGCCATTGTTGTGAAATGACCTGACAACCATGAATATATATATATATATATATATATATATATATATATATATATATATATATATATATATATATATATATAATTTTTTTCAACAAGTCGGCCGTCTCCACTGAGGCAGGGTGACCACCGAGGCAGGGTGACCACCGAGGCAGGTGACCACAGAGGCAGGGTGACCACGAGGCAGGGTGACCACCGAGGCAGGGTGACCACCGAGGCAGGGTGACCACCGAGGCAGGGTGACCACCGAGGCAGGTGACCACTGAGGCAGGGTGACCACCGAGGCAGGGTGACCACCGAGGCAGGGTGACCACAGAGGCAGGGTGACCACCGAGGCAGGGTGACCACCGAGGCAGGGTGACCACCGAGGCAGGGTGACCACCGAGGTAGGGTGACCACAGAGGCAGGGTGACCACCGAGGCAGGGTGACCACCGAGGCAGGGTGACCACCGAGGCAGGGTGACCACCGAGGCAGGGTGACCACCGAGGCAGGGTGACCCAAAAAAAAAAAAATCCCCAAAAAGAAAATACTTTCATCATTGAACACTTTCACTTCACTCATACATACTCAGTGTCTTTGCAGAGGCGCTCAGATACGACAGTTTAGAAGTCCCTCCAAACTGCCAATATCCCGAACCCCTCCTTTAAAGTGCAGGAGCTTGCAATGTTGCAGAAAAGAGGAGGAGGTGCAAGCAAATATGATCATAGGGAACGCCTTAGCAATGAGCAATGGCGCTTCCTGTGTGTGTGTGTGTGTGTGTACTCACCTAATTGTACTCACCTAATTGTGGTTGCAGGGGTCGAGACTCAGCTCCTGGCCCCGCCTCTTCGCTGTCTGCTACTGGGTCTCTGCTCTCCCTGCTCCATGAGCTTTATCATACCTTGTCTTAAAACTGTGTATGGTTCCTGCCTCCACTATATCATTCTCTAGTCCATTCCACTTCCTGACTACTCTGTGGCTGAAGAAATGTTTCCTGACATCCCTTTGACTCATCTGAGTCTTCAGCTTCCAGTTGTGTCCCCTTGTTTCTGTGTTCCCTCTCTGAAACAACCTGTCACTATCTACCTTGTCAATTCCCCGCAGTATTTTGTATGTCGTTATCATGTCTCCTCTGACCCTTCTTTCCTCCAGTGTTGTTAGTCCTATTTCCCTCAGCCTTTCTTCATAAGACAGACCCCTGAGTTGTGGAACTAACCTTGTCGCAAACCTTTGCACTTTCTCTAGTTTCTTGACGTGCTTGACCAGGTGTGGGTTCCAGACTGGTGCTGCATACTCTAGTATGGGCCTGACGTGTGCCTGATGTGTGTGTGTGTGTGTGTGTGTGTGTGTGTGTGTGTGTGTGTGTACAGGGAGAGAGACAGACACAGGATGCTGAACTGTCGAGCTTGATGCTAACTCCTAGGTTACCTCCCTCCATCTCATACTCCATCCCTCCCTCTCCCATCCTGCTTCTCTCCCACCTTCCCTCCCCCTCCCTCTCTTCCTCCCTCCCTTCTTCCTCCTTCACCAACAAAAGTCACACATATATCACTCCCACTCGCCGGCATGAAATGGCCTGGTGATCTCCATTGTTGCCCGGGGAAGCCTCTTATGGTTGTGCTCCCCTCCTGACGGGGAGGGGGAGGAGTAGGTGGTGAGAAGAGGAGGGGAACTTCCCCTCCCCTTCTCCTTCCCCTCCCCCTCCCTCCTCCACATGGGGGTACTTACCACCACCTCTAATCAGAAAATTTAAATTAATAACTACCAACTAGCATCATTAGCATATGTGTGTGTGTGTGTATTTACCTAATTGTGATGTTGGGTCGAGTCTCAGCTCCTGGCCCCGCCTCTCAAACTGGTCGGTACTGGATTCACTCCCGGCTTCAACTAGCTCTATCATTCCCGTTCTTCAAACTACGTATGGATGCTGCCTCTACCACTTCGCTGTCCAGATCGTTCCATTGCCTAACCACTCTAAGGCTGAAGAAATACTTCCTAAAATCCCTGTGTCTGATACGTTTTTTTTAACCTCCAGCTGTGCCGTCTTGTACCTATTTTCAACCTCTCGAAGAGTCTGTTTCTGTCCACCCTAACAATTCCTCTCAGTATATTGTACGTTGTAATCATATCTCTCCTCGTAGCACTTCTCCAGGTATTGGTCTGTCATGTGTTGAAGTACCTAAAAGCTGTTTTCAGATTTACCAGCCGTGCATGTGTTGTGCAGTTGATGTGCGCCTTGGGAAATATGTTCGGTACAGTGTTCACCTCAAGTACTTGCTCTTAGACTGAGTTTTACGGTCTTTGTCGCCCCTCAGCTGGACCACAGCTGGCTCAAACTCCACCCTGTATCCTATTTGTAAGGACTTTCAAATGAGCTGATGCATTTAAAAGGTCTTAGCTTGTAAATAAAGTTAAGATTTCTTGACCTAACACTAAAAGAGAGAGAGAGAGAGAGAGAGAGAGAGAGAGAGAGAGAGAGAGAGAGAGAGAGAGAGAGAGTTAGGAAATAGAAGGAGTGAATGAGAATTAGGGATTAGAAACACAAAGTAGAGATGAGACACAGAGGAAGGGAAGGTGAGAATGGTGGGGAAGAAGAAGGGGGAAAGAGCAGAGCTAAGCTCATGTCTAAAGCTCTGTCTTTATCCTTCCTTCCTTGGACCAGCCAGGTCAATGACTCTCTCTCTCTCTCTCTCTCTCT
>WNWK01017244.1:0-42880 GCA_009830355.1 Cherax destructor | reverse complement strand
TAGCAGTTGCAAGCACTAAAAACAGTGGAATAATGACAATATACTGGTATGAATGCGTGGGTGTGGGTGGGTGGTCGCTCTCACTTGTAAACAATAGCACACTGACGCTCCCTGGAGTGCGCGCTCAGCTGGGCGCCAAGCGGACACGTCCGGTACGAATGTCGTTACACGAAGCAAACATCGTTAATCGCAATCAATTTTTTTACGTTATAAATATCGGTACTCAAAAATAACGTAAGATGACAGCATCGTAACACGGGGTATGCCTGTATATTGTCATTATTCCACTGTTTTTAGTGCTTGCAACTGCTAAATAAGCCACCATGGGCCCCAAGAAAGCTCCTAGTGCCAAGCCTGTGGTAAAGAGTGTAGCAGGGAGTGAAGCATTCATGCAGGGAGTGTAACATTCATGCAGGGAGTGTAGCATTCATGCAGGGAGTGTAGCATTCATGCAGGGAGTGTAGCATTCATGCAGGGAGTGTAGCATTCATGCAGGGAGTGAAGCAGGGATGCAGGGAGTGTAGCATTCATGCAGGGAGTGTAGCATTCAAAGAAAAAGGCCAGTAACTCCAGAAAAGAACTTGCCACCTTTAGTGTTAATGGAAGGGGATTCCCCTTCCAAACACTAGCATACTACTCCATCCTCTCCCCTTCTCCCGTCTTGCACACATCAACTATTCAATAAATGTAAGTGACATGTTATTGTACTATTATTTCTTTATTTGTCATAAAATTGTGTGTAATTTAATGTCAAAAAGTTCTAAAAAATATTTTATTTTAATACTTTTGGATGTCCGGAACGGATTAATTTTATTTCCATTATTTCTTATGGGGAAATTAGAATCGGAAATCGACCAAACCGGTGATCAACGGGCCCTCTGGAACGGATTACCGGCGATAACCGGGGGTTGACTGTATATAGAGTGAAGGCATATGAAAGGAATATTTTTCTACAGTTATCCCTTAGTGTTTGACTAGAAAAAGTCGCTTGGTAAACAAATCTCATATTTGTCAATTTTTATTCTGTGGGTGTATGTATCATGTTTATATGTTATGTAAAGTGTTTTTTAAATAATTTTGAAGAAAATATCATAGATGAATTAATGAAAATGTCTATATTAACGTAAAATAAGACATTTAACCCTTTGACTGTCGCAACCCTCAATCCTGAGTGCTCACCTGTTGTCGCAAAATTTAAAAAAAAATAAATTATTTTTTCTTATGAAATGATAGAGAATCGTTTCCCGATGGTAAAGACACCAAAAGTTTGAAATTTGATTGAAAACTCGCGGAATTACGCTCTCGCGAAGTTAGTGATCTCAGCAATATATGCGCATCGGCAATTTCGCGGACTTTGAGCAGAATTTTCGGTAAATTCCATGGTTACAGTTGACCAAACTCATAGATATTTCTTTAGAACTCCATTTGTTCTATCGATTGAGTACAAGAAACCACCAATTTATCGATTTCAACTACCCAATAAAGTGATCAGAAATTGGCAATTTGGCCAATTTCATGCAAAATAAAAAAGCTGTCAATTTCAAAATAGGGTCCAGAATAAACAATGCAGACATTCCTGGCACTAAAATAAGATGTTATCTGTTCATTAGTCACGTCTTTAGGCCCTTCTTATATTACTTTTGCTTTCTATTTTGATTTTTTATTCACATAAAAAATAGAAGATTTACCATTATGCAGACTTTTGCAATATTGTAAAAATGGTATAAATAATATCAGTGCACTTGTGAAAGAATATTAGACTCAGTAATTGATGTGTATTGGATGCGTGGCTTGATTTGTTTACTCTTGAGCATTTGCAAAAATCTAACATTTCTCCTACTTTGAGCTCAATTTCAATGTCGTTTTCATCATAAAACTAATCAAAATCATCTATATTTCTATAGTATGTTGTCCATTCTATCCAATGAAACCATAAAAAAGAGAATACAACCATAAATACTATACGAAAATACACCTCAAAGTCGGCGTTTTAATCCAAAAAAATGGTCGGAGTTTTTCTCTCTCATTATGTACTGCGTGCTGCAGGATTTTTTTTATACTGCGCACACTGACCACACAGACCCATTCTCTCATATGTGGGCCTACCAGCTTTCTCCCGTTTGATTTGAAGCCGCTAGAATTTAGGCGCATTGATACGTCCGAAACAGTGGCTCGTAAGACGTATATATACGACCGAAACAGTCAAAGGGTTAATGTGCCCAAGAGTGATTATTAGGTATGACAAATGATCCTGTCACTCTTAAGTCATACATCACCACCCTAACTGAGGAAAACATGAATCTTCGTTCAACACTATCTAAACATGAAACAAAGTTAGCCCACCTTGAAAGCAAGATCCTTAGCCCTGAACAGAAATTTACATCAGCTGCAATGGCTGATTTTGGAAAGACCCTCCAATCAGTCATAGCCAGCCATACAGAGCAAATAACATCCCTAAACACGAAGGTTGAAGAGGCTGTCAAGGACTGGAAGACCAACATGGATACCCAGCTGAACAAATACTTTTCTAACCAAGAAGATAAAACTGAGCAAGATAAGTTATCTAACTCGGTAATAATTAGCAGTGCACTCTTTCCAAGTGACATAAACCATACCAACTGCAAAGATGCTACTCTTCAGACCATAAAAGACCACTTAAATGTAATAGTTCCAGCATCAGAGATAACAGAATCACGATTACTTGGCAACCAAGGTAGAAAACAGAGTGTTATTCTTAGATTTCACACGAAAGACAGGAAAAATGATCTAATAAGTTCATCAATTAGGGCAAAAAAAGATCTTTATGTAAATGAGTGTCTCACAAAAAAACGTCAGAACCTCCTATACAGAGTAAGAAAATTTAAACGTGAGAATAATGACAAAATCCACAAGTGCTTCACACGGGATGGGAAAATCCTAGGTAGGAAAACAAATGTAGGCCGTGTTTACTATATCACGAATGAAAATGAACTGTCCAACTTCCTTCAAGATGCTAATCTTACAGAGACTGACCAACCTCAAAGACCAAATCCTTAGACTACATTAGTGCATGTAAACTCATAATTGTTCTAGTAACTGCTACCTCACTATCTTAAATTTCTCACAAAATTGATTGTGTGACTTATTTTGTATTTTATATATATCTTTTTCCTTATTTGTAACCATTTTGTTATATATTTCTTAATACATATTTACCATTACCATTTCCCAACCTTAACTATTTACAGTATTAGTAATCACTATTTACTTGAAATTTGATTAAAACCTTTTTACTATTAGTCCACTCTACTTTATAAAATTAATCTCTATATTCTCTTAAAATAGTTCTTTACATTCATTTATCTCTTATTGTTTTTATATACTCTAAAATTTCAACCAGTGCAATATTGAATACAAATAATTATCCAAACCAAGTTAATACTAGTCATAGCAACTATTCCAACCATTTCATTAGCCAGTTCAATTAGTAAATCATCAACATTGTACAACTATCCTATACAGTGGTCCCTCGGTTTTTGCCAAAAATTTGTTCCAGAATGCTGCTCAAGTGCCATTACCGAACGAATTTACTTCCTTAAGAAATAATGACACGTAGGTTAGTCTATTTCAGACCCCCAAAAATACACTTGCAACAGCACTTACGAAAATACACTTACATAAATGTTCGAGTTTGGAGATGCACGAAAACCGAGGGACCACTGTATATCTGTGAAAATTATTCAAAATGTAATAATCCAATAGTTAGTATATGTAACTTTTTATATAGTATATCTATTTCTATAATTGCATTTACTACTATATTTTTTAATACATATTTACCACTACCATTTTCCAAACTTAACCCTTTCGGGGTCGGTGCCATACTAGTACGTTTTACGAGCAGGGGTTGGTGCCGTACTAGTACGCCCAAATTCTAGAGGCCACGATTTAAGCAGAAAACGTCTGGTAGGCATACATATGAAAGAATGGGCCTGTGTGGTCTGTGTGCGCAGTATAAAAAAAATCCTGCAGCACACACTGCATAATGAGAAAAAAAACTTTGACCGTTTTTTTTTATTAAAACAGCGACTTTGCATTCGATTTTTGTATGGTATTTATTGATGTATTCTCGTTTTCTTGGTCTCATTTGATAGAATGGAAGATATATTATAGAAATAGAGATGATTTTGATTTGTATGACAATGACAAGTACAGTGGTACCTCGAGTTACGATATTTTTTCTTTCGAGAATGCTGTTCAAGTGCCATTACCAAACGAATTTATCCCCATAAGGAATAATGTAAAATAGACTAGTCCTTTTACACCCCCAAAAATATACTTACAAAAGCATTTAAAAAAATAAACTTACATAAAAGGGCGATTTTGGGGACCATCGTAACTCGAGGTACCACTGTACCTTGAAATTGAGCTCAAAGTAGCAAAAATGTTCGATTTTTGATGTTCAAGAGTATACAAATCACACCATGCATCCAATACACATCAACTGGCGAGTCTTATATTCATGCACAAGTGCTCTGATATTATTTATACTATTTTTACAATGATGTAGTTGTATACATAACAGTAAATCTTCTATTTTTGTGTGAGAATAAAAATTCAAAATGGAAAGCAAAAGTAATGGAACAGAAGCCTGGAGACGTGGCTAATGAACAGAGAACATGTTATTTTAGTGCCAGGAATGTCTGCCTTGTTTACTCTGGACCCTATTTTGAAACTGGCATCGTTTGAAGTTTGTGTGAAATTGGAAAATTGCCATTTTCTGACCACTATTTTGGGTAGATAAAATTGGTAAATAGGCGGTTTCTTGTACTCAATCGATAGAAGAAATGGAGTTCTAGTGAAATAGCTATAACTTTAGGAGACTGAAACATGGGAATTTGTCGAAAATAGGGCTCGAAGTGGGTGAAATCGCCGATGCGTCAGTGTCATAGATACCGCGAACTTCGCGAAAGCATAATTCTGTTAGTTTTCGATCAAATTTCATAATTTTGGTGGCGTTATGATCGGAAAAAGATTCTCTATCATTCCATAAGAAAAAAATAATTGTTTTTTTTCCCAAAAAAATTTCGACCCCAGGAACACGTTTCCGAGAAAGCCTGTCGACCCCCAAAGGGTTAACTATATGCAGTATTAGTGATCATTTTATTTACCAAAAATTTGATTAAAACCTTTTCTACTATTAGTCCACTCTACATTGTATTAGTAAATCATCAACATTGTACAAATATCCTATATCTCTGTGAAAAATTGTAAAAATCCAATTAGTTTGTAAGAATAATTAATCTAGTATCATATTAATAAGTTTAGCATATTCCATTGTTCTCAAGTCTAGTTATAGAATCACACTAAATCTTATGATTACAGGCATTGATCCTGACATCAACCTATTATTAAATGACTTACATGATTCCAATAGCAACTGTAATTACTACACGGCAGATCAAGCAAAGACATTACTCAGAGCCAACAATAAAATAACCATCTTTAATTACAATGTTAGATCTTTGAGCAAACATTATGATGACCTCACAGCACTACTCCAATCCCTACAGACCAATTTATTAATCATCACACTCACTGAGACCTGGCTAAAGCCTAGTATTACAGATGTCTATGCCATCCCAGGTTACACAGCCATACACAACTGTAGGATTGATCAGTGAGGGGGTGGAATAGCTATATATTACTCAGATCAACTTGAATGTATCAATAACTCCTGCACAAGTGATGAGCATGGAGAATATATTGTAGCTAAATTTAAATCAAAAGACCTGCAAAAACCCCTCACAGTGATAAACATCTACAGACTACCACAGTCAAACATTCACCACTTTAGTGAAAAATTAGGAAACCTGATAACTGATGCACACATGAACAAAGACCATTTGCTGCTCATAGGAGATTTCAACATAAATCTCCTACATGACCAGGACCCACAGGTAACAATTTACAAACGCTATGAACAACTGCTTATTACTACCAACAATATCAAAACCTACAAGAATCTCTGAGACGAGTATCTCATTATTAGACCACATCTGGACTATATACCCTCTGAAATCAGGCATAATCACAGACAACACCACAGACCACTACCCTACATTTCTCATAACCAACCTAGGTAACTTGCCCCAAGATATTTCAAAAGTTACCTTCAGACTACATAACGAGTCAGCTGTTAATAATTTTATAACAGCTATGATTGACATCAACTGGAATAATGAGATTGAATCATATCCAGATACTAATGAAGGCATCAATAATTTCCTTAAAAAAAACCCAACACATCTATAACAAACATTGCCATAAAAAAACTAAACAGATCACAGCTAAGAGACTCAACAATCCCTGGCTAACACCCAGCATCCTTAAATCCATTAACAAAAGGCACCAATATGAAAAACAATACAGAAGGGGTCTAATAACCAGAGAACAATCCAAACGCTACTCATCAATCCTTACCAGCCTGATAAGAAGATCAAAAAAATTATATTATTAGAACAGATTACATAACATAAAAGGTGATATGAAAAAGACCTGGAAAACCCTATCAGCAATTCTAGGAAATAAAAAGATATCCAAGAACAATACCATCAAATTATCAAAAACAGACGAACCACTACTCTCACCAACTGAGACAGCAAACAGACTTAATGTTTTCTTCTCCACCATAGGAAAGAATCTAGCAAGTAAAATCCCAAGCTCGAACACACGTCCAACAGACTACCTCACAAACACCTACCCTAATACGCTATTCCTAGCTCCTACCAACCCAATAGAAGTCTCGCAGGAGACCTAAATAGCTTACCACCTTTTATGTACAAAGAAGCTTCACAGGTACTGTCACCAATTATTGCAACACTATTCAATAAATCCATTGAAACCTCCACATTCCCATCAATTCTCAAAATAGCAAGGGTCACCCCGATCCATAAAGGAGATCAAACAGACTTGAATAATTATAGACCAATATCTAATTTACCACTGCTCTCTAAAATCTTTGAAAAATTAATTCATAGACAGATCTATTCCTACGTCATCTCACACAACGTACTCAACCCCAGTCAGTTTGGATTCAGGACCAACAAAAGCACAAATGATGCCATTATACACATGCTAGAGTTAATATATACCGCACTTGAGAAGAAAGACGTTCCACTGGGAATCTTCATTGATCTACGCAAAGCTTTTGATACAGTCGATCATGATTTACTGCTTACAAAACTAGCACACTTTGGTATAAGAGAGCACTCGCTCAACTACATAAAGTCATACCTCAGTAACAGAAGCCAATACGTGTACACAAATGGAGCGAACTCTTCCACACAGCAAATTACAGTCGGAGTCCGTCAAGGAAGTGTACTGGGTCCACTCTTATTCCTCATTTACATCAATGATCTCCTACCTAATGCATCACAACTACTCAAACGCATATTATTTGCGGATGACACAACATATGTCTTCTCTCACCCAAATCCAGTCATACTGGCCAATACTGTTAATGCAGAATTACAGAAAATATCGACATGGATGACGACTAATAAACTTACTCTAAATACTGACAAGACCTACTTTATACAGTTTGGAAACAGAGTTACAAATGTTCCACTTAACATAACACTCAACGGTTCACCCATCACAAGACTCAAGAGGGAAAATTCCTAGGAATCCACATTGACAGTAGCCTTAAATTCCAAACACACATACAACAAATTTCAAGAAAATCTCAGACAGTAGGCATATTATCTAAGATACGCACTATGTGCCTCAATCAGCTCTCTTGCACTATATCATCGCTCATTTACCATATTCATATGGAATCTGTCATGGGATCAACAACATTAAATCACTTAACCATCATAACCAGAAACTGCAGTAGAATGATAACAAATTCACTCTAGACAGCATACTCACAATATTCAAGCCTAAAACTACTCACCATAAGAACATTCACACTTATTCTTGTGCCTACTACATCAAGAACTACTTCTAATATAAACCTCGCTCAATTCTCCTCATCCAACTTAATAGGACCCATGACCATAACACAGATACAGATCCTTTTGATCACAACTTAACACAGCTAGACCACTCAAACTTCTATGCATAAAGGCTGCTCAGAATGCCATTTCGGAACAAATTAACCTCTCTAGAAATATCCTACAGACTATTCAAAACCAAAACTACTCACCACTAAATACTTCAACTTATTCTTGCCTACTAAATATGCTCAGTTATATTCTTCAAAATATCTACAACTTTAATATACCATGCATTAACACATATACTAAATCACTTTTATGTACTTCTTGTGTCCAAGCAACCTATGTAAGAATTCTATACATAAAGGGCCCAGAATCTGGAACTCATTACTCAGAAATGCTAAAATAACCTTGTCTGAAAATCAATTTAAGACTCTTACTCAAAAACCACCTACTCACCGCACTAATATATCTAATAATTACTCAAAACATGTATATACTCTCTAATAAATGCTCATGTTATTTTCATTAAGATAATTTAATTTTACTATTATGTTCCATCCTACTAAACACTTGTTACAATGTCTATCATCTTTTTGTAATGAACAATGTATTATCATCATATCATAATTTGAACGATCTACCAATTCAAACTCACTCAATTACTCCAATATTATGTTCATAGTCTATAAGCCATTAGATTAAGCTGCCCCTAATGCCAAGGCATGCCAGAGGCTCTCCTTGCATCTCAATTTATGATTGTAATGTAAACCCATGTACACGAGCAAAGAAATAAAATTGTATTTATATTTGTATAATATTATTAAGTGAGGAGAGGCTGTATTTATACAATCATTACAATAATGCAGTAGTCTGCATAACAGTAAATCTTCTATTTATTGTGTGAATAAAAATTCAAAATGGAAAGCAAGTGTAATATAGGAGAGGCCTGGGAATGTAACTAATGAACTGAGGAAATGTTTTTTTAGTGCCATGAATAGCTAATTGTTTATTCAATACCCTATTTTTAAATTGACAATTTTTGAATTTTGTGTAGAATTGGCCAAATTACTGATTTCTGATCACTTTATTAGTAGTTGAAATAGTTAAATGGGCAGTTTCATGTACTCAGTCGATAGAATAGAAGGCACACTGGTTAAATAGATAAGAGCTTGGTCGACTAGAACGATAGAATTGGCCTAAAATAGGAATCAAAGTGGGCGAAAGCACCAATGTGTAAATATCATTGAGAGCATAATTCCATAAGTTTTCTTTCAAATTTTGTACTACAGTGGTCCCTCGATTTTCGTGCATCTCCAAACTCGAACATTTATGTAAGTGTATTTTCGTAAGTGCTGTTGCAAGTGTATTTTTGGGGGTCTGAAATAGACTAACCTACGTGACATTATTTCTTAAGGAAGTAAATTCGTTCGGTAATGGCACTTGAGCAGCATTCTGGAACAAATTTTCGGCGAAAACCGAGGGACCACTGTATTGATGTCATTACCTTCAGAAAAAGATTCTCTATCATTTCATATATATATTTTTTTTTTTAATTCTAGGGCCCTTAGAGTAATCTTCAGATCAGAGGTCTGTACCCTGATCTGATGCTGAGGTTAGGGGTAGTAGCAAGTGTTTGAACATAAGGATCTCTCATTCATCCTTCCATCACTCAAATAACATGGGAGTTAGACAAACACTTGAAACATGTGATAGTGTTTGATTATTATTATCATAATAAAGTGCTTAGCACTAACACTTAGTTTAAATTAAATTTCTTAATTAATATTTTCACTGATTTATGGCACGTAATATTGAGCATTTCTTCCATCATGATTTTTTTGGTTGCAGTTTTTCAATACTCCTGTCAAAATCACATTATCCAGATCCACTCTAATTGATGGTTTACGTACTGTACATTATGTAGTATAGACTTTCACATGTAGTGGGACCCCTAATCTATGTTTGAATTCATTATTAAACTCTCATTATATAAAATGTTCCAAAATATAATACTGTAACCTGTTAAAAAATTCATCTCAATTATAAATTCAGTTACAGTGGACCCCCGGTTTTCGTAATTAATTCGTTCCAGAATGCTGTTCAAGTGCCGTTACCAAACGAATTTGTTCCCATAAGGAATAATGTAAATTAGATTAGTCCTTTTAGACCCCCAAAAATACACTTACAAAAGCACTTACAAAAATACACTTACATAATTGTTCGAGTTTGGAGCAGTACGAAAACTGGGGGTCCACTGTATGTACTGGTAAACCACTAACTACCTCTGTTGAAATATAAAAACGATGTTCAATTCGAACCAAGTACAGTGGACCCCCGGATTACGATGGCATTGGATTACGTTAAATTCGGAAAACGATACATTTTCCATAAAAATAATGGTTCGGTAAATGATGATTCGCTTGGAAAACTGTATTCGTCTTGGACGCATACACATGCCCTGGGACAGCAGTGTGCCATTGTTTACCAGCGAGTGAGTGCCACCCACGCAATCATACCATACATTTTGTCATTTTTCCACTGTTTTTAGTGCCTGCAACTGCTAAATAAACCACCATGGGTCCAAAGAAAGCTCCTAGTGCCAGCCCTGTGGTAAGGAAAGTGAGAAATACAGTAGAACTGAAGAAGGAGATCATTTCAAAATATGAAAGTGGAGTGCGTGTGGCTGAGCTGGCCAGGCTCTATGGCAAACCCTATTCAACCATTGCTACCATTCTGGCCAAGGCAAATGAAATCAAGAATGCTGTTGTTGCGAAAGGTGCAAATATGATCACAAAACAGAGATCGCAAGTGCTGGAAGATGTGGAAAATTTGTTGTTGCTGTGGATTAAGGAGATTTGTGCCCAATGGACTAATGTACAAAGATTTATGGATGAATATCACTCTAACAAAGCTGTTGCAGGCCATGCTGGCAACATGTACAATGACAATGTGGTGTCCCATTTCAGGGAGGTTTTAAAGAAATGCCAGACACAGAGCTCCCTGGACAGATTTTTGGTAAGAGAGGGGTCCAGTGACTCTCAACCTGGTCCTAGTGGCATTAAAAGAAAGAGGCCAGTAACCCCAGAAAAGAACTTGGTACCTGCAGTGTTAATGGAAGGGGATTTCCCTTCCAAACCCTAGCATACTACTCCTTCCTCCCCCCTCCTTCCATCTTCCACACATCAACAACTCTTCAATAAAGGTAAGTGTGAAGTTAATACTCTGTTGTATGTATTACAGTCAACCCCCGGTTATCGCCGGTAATCCGTTCCAGAGGGCCCGTCGATCACCGGTTTGGTCGATTTCCGATTCTAATTTCCCCATAAGAAATAATGGAAATAAAATTAATCCGTTCCAGACATCCAAAAGTATTAAAATAAAATATTTTTTAGAACTTTTTGACATTAAATTACACACAATTTTATGACAAATAAAGAAATAATAGTACAATAACATGTCACTTACATTTATTGAAGAGTTGTTGATGTGTGCAAGACGAGAGGAGGGGAGAGGATGGAGTAGTATGCTAGTGTTTGGAAGGGGAATCCCCTTCCATTAACACTGCAGGTGGCAAGTTCTTTTCTGGGGTTACTGGCCTTTTTCTTTGAATGCTACACTCCCTGCATGAATGCTAAACTCCCTGCATTCCTGCTTCACTCCCTGTATGAATGCTACACTCCCTGCATGAATGCTACACTCCCTGCATGAATGCTACACTCCCTGCATGAATACTACACTCCCTGCATGAATGCTACACTCCATGCATGAATGCTACACTCCCTTCATGAATGCTACACTCTCTGCATGAATGCTACACTCCCTGCATGAATGCTTCACTCCCTGCTACACTCTTTACCACAGGCTTGGCACTAGGAGCTTTCTTGGGGCCCATGGTGGCTTATTTAGCAGTTGCAAGCACTAAAAACAGTGGAATAATGACAATATACTGGTATGAATGCGTGGGTGGTGGTCACTCGCTTGTAAACAATAGCACACTGAGTGCCTGGGCGCCCAGCTGGGCCAAGGGCCACGCGTACGCGTCCGGGACGAATCGCCGACTATGAGCGGCTTGTCTATTACCGAGCCAAAATTCTCATTAAAAAACCTGTCTAACACCGATTTGGATGATCTCCAACGCCGTCTATCACCGGGGGTTGACTGTAGTTGTAATTTATATATACATGTACTGTGTAAGTTAATGTGTAAAAAATATTTATTTTAATACTTTTGGGTGTGTGGAACGGATTAATTGAATTTCCATTATTTCTTATGGGGAAAATAGATTCGGATTACATTGTTTTCGGTTTACATTAAACCCTCTGGAACGGATTAATTACGTTTTCCGGGGGTCCACTGTATACAGTGGAACCTCAGTTTTCATCCGGTCCGGTTATCGTACAATTCAATTTTCAACCACTTTTTGGTGAAATTTTCCCCTTGTTATCATACATCTGCTTGGAAATCGTCCATACCAGATGCGTCCGCCTGACCGCAGGATGCAGCCGCTCATACGTTTATTATGTCAGTCTGCCTTTGTTACTCGTTCAGTGAGCATTACTCTGCGCATTCATCCGAAACATTTCGTAATAATCCATTGTTTTTTGTGCTTGCGACTGATAAATAAGCCACCATGGGGCCAAAGAAAGTTCAGAGTGCCAGCTCTTTGATAAAGAAGGCAAGAAACACGATAGAATTCTTCAGTGATTCTGCGTTATGTACGATACTAAAGCAGCAGGAGTTGATAAAGGCTATAGGGCCATCCAGCGATAAAGTGTAGCATTAAGAGTGTAGCAAGTAAGTTAAGAGATTAAGTGATAGAAGAAGGATGACATGAAACGAACTCCTCTAATGTTGTTGGAGGTTTATAGGGCCACTGAGAACATATGCCGCCCTGCCTATCTTCCACCACCTAAACCTCTTCCAGCATCTCCTCCAAGGTAAGTGTGTACTATAGTATACAGTGGTACCCCGACTTACGATATTAATCCGTCAGAGAGGGCATATTTTAAGGCGAAACAATCGTTACACGAATCAATTTTCCCCATAAGAAATAATGGAAATAAATTTAATCCGTCCAAGACTTCCAAAAGTAATTAAATAAAATATTTTTTAGAACTTTTTGACATTAAATAATACACAATTTAATGAATAATACCTAAATACACATGTAAATATTGTACAATAACATGTCACTTACATTTATTGAAGAGTTGTTGATGTGTGGAGGATGGGAGGAGGGGAGAAGGTGGAGTAGTATGCTAGTGTTTGGAAGGGGAATCCCCTTCCATTAACACTGCAGGTACCAAGTTCTTTTCTGGGGTTACTGGCCTTTTTCTTTGAATGCTACACTCCCTGCATGAATGCTACACTCCCTGCATGAATGCTACACTCCCTGCATGAATGCTACACTCCCTGCATGAATGCTACACTCCCTGCATGCATTCTACACTCCCTGCATCCTTGCTACACTCCCTGCATCCTTGCTACACTCCCTGCATCCTTGCTACACTCCCTGCATCCTTGCTACACTCCCTGCATCCTTGCTACACTCCCTGCATCTTGCTACACTCCCTGCATCCTTGCTACACTCCCTGCATCCTTGCTACACTCCCTGCATCCTTCCTTGCTACACTCCCTGCATCCCTGCTACACTCCCTGCATCCTTGCTACACTCCCTGCATCCCTGCTACACTCCCTGCATCCCTGCTACACTCCCTGCATCTTTGCTACACTCCCTGCATGCCTGCTACACTCCCTGCATGCCTGCTACACTCCCTGCATCCCTGCTACACTCTCTGCATCTTTGCTACACTCCCTGCATGCCTGCTACACTCCCTGCATGCCTGCTACACTCCCTGCATGCCTGCTACCTCCTGCATAAATGCTACACTCCCTGCATGAATGCTTCACTCCCTGCACATTCTTTACCACAGGCTTGGCACTAGGAGCTTTCTTGGGGCCCATGGTGGCTTATTTAGCAGTTGCAAGCACTAAAAACAGTGGAATAATGACGATATACTGGTATGAATGCGTGGGTGTGGGTGGGTGGTCGCTCTCACTTGTAAACAATAGCACACTGACGGTCCCTGGAGTGCGCGCTCAGCTGGGCGCCAAGCGGACACGTCCGGTACGAATGTCGTTACACGAAGCAAACATCGTAAATCACAATCAAATTTTTTACGTTATAAATAAGATGATAGCATCGTAATACGGGGTACCACTGTACATACAATAACCACTTTATTTCTTTACATACTCTGTTATGTTTTTATACAATATTTCTTATTTATTAATTACGTACATTGTTTCAGTGTTTTCCTTATGAAACTGTGATCTAGTGCAGTTAGCCTCACAAACACTTCATTTTCTCTTATAATAATGGGAAGATATGTAGTCAAGAGCAGGAGAGGCAATGGCAGCTGCCGCTGCCACCACTAGTCACATACGTAATGATATATATTTTATTCATTCTAGAATATATATCATGTTTCTATGTTATTAATATTGTTTATTATGTCATATTAGATGAATTGTGATAAATAAATAAGCCATAGAGTTGATATTAGCATCATATTGAAGTATTTTGCCCTGTCTCCAAACAGTAAACTCTCCTCCCTCTCCCCTCCTCGCTGTCTTCAATAAAGGTAAAAGTGATTTAAATGTTAATTTATTCATTTCATTAGTGCTTTATATCTATTTCTCATTGTTTTCTGTATGTGAAACTATAGTTATCCTCTATAAAATTTATTTTTTGTCAATATTTTTGGGTGTCTGGAAACTGGGGTTCCACTGTATGTTTATTGCTAAATTATTCACATTCATTACACATTCACATTCCTGCTGAAAGTAATTCCTACAATGCTTGTGCATGACCTATCGATTGATCCTCTTATTAATGGATGCTAAATATCATAGATAACAGCCCCGGAAATTTCATGAGCTTTGTGAATGGCTGTACAGTGGATCCACGGTTTCGTGTTCAATCCGTTCCAGAGGGATCGGCTAAAACTGAAATCGGCAAAAACTGAAACCATTTTCCCCATAAGAAATAGTGTAAATTCAATTAATCCGTTCCAGACACCCAGAAGTATTAAAAAAATTTTTTTGGGGGCCTTAAAGATAGATTTACATACACAAAAGAATGAACATTCAACTTTACACTTACCTTTATTGAAGACGGATGTTGCTGGATGGAAGACAGGGAGGAGGGGAGAGGGAAGAGAGGCTATTCTTTGGAAGGGGAATCCCCCTCCATAAGGACTCTAGGTACCAAGTCCTCATCTGGGGTCACTTCTCTTCTTTGTCTTTTACTGCCACTAGGACCAGCTTGAGAGTCACTGCTCACCTCTGGCACTAAATATCTGTCCAGAGAGCTTTGTTGCTGGCATCTCTTTAAAATGTTCCTAAAATGGGAGAAGAGATTGTCATTGTACATGTTGCCGAGACGGATTGCAACATCTTTGTCAGGGTGATGTTCCTCCACAAATGAATGCATCGTAGTCCACATTGCACAAATCTCCTTAATCTTTGAAGAAGGCACCTTACATCTCTCTTCCTCCTTCATTGAAGCAATTTCCTGAGTTGTGGTTTGATGGTCTTGCACCTCAAGCTCTTGCAGCTCTTCAGTGGTTAGATCTTCATTGTGGTCCTCCACCAACTCTTCCACATCCTCGCCACTCACATCCAACCCCATGCAATTCCCCAATGCCACAATACTTTCCACAACTTCCATAGGCTCCTCAGGGTCAGCCCCAAACCCTTCAAAATCCCTCTCTTGGACACAATCTGGCCACAACTTTCTCCAAGCAGAGTTCATCGTCCTGGAAGTTACTCTCTGCCAAGCCTTATCTATAAGGCATATGCACTGGAAGATATTGAAGTGATCCCTCCAGAACTCTCTTAAGGTCAATTCAGAGTCCGAGGTTATGTCAAAGCACCTTTGAAACATTGCTTTGGTGTACAGTTTTTTGAAGTTAGAAATGACCTGTTGCTCCATGGGCTGGATGAGAGGAGTGGTGTTAGGAGGCAAGAACTTCACTGTTACAAAACTGAATTCCTTAGCACAATTGGTCTTCCAAGTCTGGAGGATGAGCAGGAGCATTGTCCATTACCAGGAGGCACTTGAGTCCCAATTTTTTTTCCAGGAGGTATTTCTTCACACTGGGGCCAAACACTTGATTAAACCATTCAAGGAAAATTTTCCTTGTGACCCATGCCTTAGTGTTAGCCTTCCACATCACACACAATTTACTCTTGATGACACTGTTTTTCTTGAACACTGGGATTTTCAGAGTGATACACAAGTGAAGGCTTCAATTTTAAATCCCCACTAGCATTACTACAGAACAAGAGAGTTAGCCTGTCTTTCATATGCTTGTGTCCTGGCAGTGCCTTTTCCTCCTGCGTGATGTAGGTCCTCTTTGGCATTTTCTTCCAAAACAGACCTGTTTCCTCACAATTAAACACTTGTTGGGGTTTGAAATTTTCAGCCTGTACTTATTCTTTTCTCCATGGGGAAGTGGAACAGAATTCTTCCTCCGTAAGCCATGCGTGTCGTAAGAGTCGACTAAAATGCTGGGAGCAAGGGGCTAGTAACCCCTTCTCCTGTATACATTACTAAAATTAAAAAGAGAAACTTTTGTTTTTCGCTTTGGGCCACCCCGCCTTGGTGGGAAATGGCCGATTTGTTGAAAGAAAGAAATAAAGAAGAACATATTCTTTGAATTCACGCACAAATTTTTCAGCCGCATGTTTGTCTGAACTGGCACCCTCACCATGCCTTACAACACTGTATACCACTTCGCTTCTTGAAGTTTTCGAACCAGCCTTTGCTGGCCTTAAATTCACCAACATCAGCACTGGTTCCAGGCATTTTCTTGACAAGATTGGCATGCAACTGCTTTGCTTTTTCACATATGATGGATTACACAACACTATCACCCGCTAATGTTTTTCGTTTATCCACACCAACAACAATTTCTCCATATTTTCCAATTGATTGTGGTCTCTGCTTCATTATCGTATTCACCCCTTTCGCAACATTAGCTTCCATGATTTCTTTTCTCTTCGCCACAATGGAACTGATGGTTGCTGAGACCTTATTGTATATCCTGCCGAGCTCGGCAATACGTATGCCACTATCATATTTTTCTATTATATTTCTTTCTTCATTTCTACGGTGTTCCTCACTTTCTTTACCGAAGGACTGGCACTAGGAGCTTTCTTTGGGCCCATGGTGGCTTATTTAGTAGTCACACAAAAATAAAGGGCCAAAAACAATGGATTGTTAAGAAATGTTTTGTATGAACTCGCAGGATAATGTTCACTCAACCAGAAACAATTTTACACTGCCTGAGAATGTGTGGGGGAGGCGGGCTTGCGGGCTTTGTATGTGCACTGGGCACTGGACAGGTTCCCTACCATTGACGAAAATGGAGCCAATCGGCAAAAACGGAGTCAATATTTCCACGGAAAAAGTGCACGAAAACTGAAATCGGCGAAAACGGAGATACACGAAAACAGAGGGTCCACTGTATGTCTACATAAGATATCCATTTTAATTTAGGTCTAAAGTCTTTCTCTTTGGTCTTTGTCTACCATAGTGCCACAACCAGCTCTCATTGCACTATATCATTCTCTTATCTACCCTTATCTCACCTATGGAATCTGTGCATGGGGCTCAATAACATTAAATCACCTTAGACCACTCATAACCCAGCAAAAGGCTGCAGTCAGGATGATAACAAATTCCCACTCTAGACAGCATACTCCACCTATATTCAAAACTTTAAAACTACTCACCGTAAAAAATATTCATACCTATTCATGTGCCTTCTACATACATAAAACTTTACTTGCTAATATCAACCCTCTGCTCAAAATTCTCCTCAACAACTTTAATAGGTCCCACGACCACGACACAACACACAGATCACTATTTGACATACCCAGAGTCCATACTAACCAATGTAAAAATTCTGGATTTCATTACCAGTAAATATTAAGTTAACCTTGTCGGAAAATCAATTCAAGACTCTTCTCAAAAATCACCTACTCACCCTATACTAATTACTCATACTGTAACAAACTTTCAAACCCAATGTTATTTTACTTAAGATAATCTCAGTTTTATATTGTCATCCTCCTTAACACTTGTTGCAATTTCATATCATCATATTGTCATTTAAAATAGTATAGTATCATCATTTTGTTAATTTGAAATAAAATATATAACTAGAAGAAACTCAATAAATTTCTCTAGTATTGTTATTTTACTAGTATAGCATCAACATATTGTAACTTGAAATAAAATATACAACTAGAAAAAACTCAACCAATTTCTCTAGTATTGTCTTTTAATAGTATGTATAATCATATTGTAATTTGAAATAATATATAACTAGAATAAACTCAATCAATTTCTCTAGTATTAAGTACTTAGTGAAAAAGTCTTTAGAATAAGTTGCCCCTAATGCCATGGCATGCCAGTGGCTCTCCTTGCATTACAGTTTTATAATTGTAACTACCAATAACTATGTATACTTGTAACTTGCATCGAAATAAAAATATTATTATTATATTATTATTATTATTATTAATATTACCAGTCAATGTTCTTTTGCTAGTCATTGTAGCTGGTGTTAAATGTCAAGTAGCATTTAAATGAAGCAAACTTTTGGAGAATATATCAGACGTGCTGTGAGATAATTACCAACGGGACACCTTAAAAAGGTGTCCTGTAGTTCGATGCTAGTGCACTCAGCTCACACACTGAGGTCCGGGGGTTTATCCCCGGTACAGTTGGAAACATTGGGACGTGTTTCCTTAAGACATCTGCTGTCCAGTGTTCACCCATAAGTAAAATAGGTATCTGGGTGTTAGTCTACTGGTGAGGGTTGCATCCTGGGACAAAATTGACCTAATTTGGTCGAAATGTTCTGCATAACAAGGAGCTTTCTATTTGGTAGTATGTCATTTGTATTATTATTATTACTATTATAACTTTTGTTTTAAATTTAAAGCAAAGGCTGGGCACAAATCTACCTAAATTATGTTAATTAATCTCAACAGGCCTTTGTAGGCCCATTGGCTAATTACTCAGACATGACATGATACACTGTTTCTATTAAAGCTCATATACTGGAAGAGTATCTTAGGCAAACTTAGTACAGTGGTACCTCGAGTTACGATATTTTTTCGTTCAAGAATGCTGTTCAAGTGCCATTACCAAACGAATTTATCCCCATAAGGAATAATGTAAAATAGACTAGTCCTTTTACACCCCCAAAAATATACCTACAAAAGCATTTAAAAAAATAAACTTACATAAAAGGGCGATTTTGGGGACCATCGTAACTCGAGGTACCACTGTACTAACTTAAGATTTAATAGGCAATAGCTATAGTATTAGGAATTTTATGTTTATAGTCATTTGGGTGGGTGTAAGTGTAAATTAGGGGGAATCACAGATATCGAGAGTAAGTCTATTTTGTTCTGGATGTGTGCATGATACAGATAAGAGAATAGGTGGTTTTGATATACAGTGGACTCCCGAGTAACAAGCAAAATTCATTCCAGAAGCCTGCTCAAGTGCCATTACTGAACGAATTTACTCCCTTAAGAAATAATGTCAAGTAGGTTAGTCCATTTCAGACCCCCAAAAATACACTTACAAAAGCACTTACAATATTATACTTACATAATTGTACGATTTCCTGGGTGCTCGTTACTCGGGGGTCCACTGTAAATCAATAATTCCTATTTTACAAATGAAAGATATATAATTTCAGTCATTGTACGTATTTGTTTTTTCATCAAACCAGCCAAATCTCACCAAGGCAGGGTGACCTAAAACAAAAAACGAAAGTTTTTCTTTTTAAATTTAGTAATGTGTACAGGAGAAGGGGTTACTAGCCCCTTGATATCTATATATTGTATATATATACGTATATGTATTAAAATATTCTAACTTTGAATCTGAACTCAAACAGATGGACTAGTGGAGAAAATTGTCGTAATCTGCAAACAGATAACTTACAAATACTTGGATGCCCTCCAAATGGTTACTACTTCTCAGGATTTTCTGCACTTCAGACTCTTATAGACACTGCTATTATTAGGGTAAGTGTTTTGCAGACAACTGTAGTTTATTAGCCTAAATAATAAATAAAGCATTTATTCCTACCTTTAGGCAGACATATCCACATGGATATGTCTGCCTAAAGGTAGGCTTAGAATTTATAATTACTATTAATCACCTTATTTACTAAAAATTGTACTTATCTTTTATCCTATTCTCCAACTGCCTAAAATTTTATTTCAAGCTATTTTTAATATTAATAAATTTTACTTTTGTACACTATTATACACTTTAGCACTTACTTCTCCTTTAATAGTTAACTCTGATTTTCATTATATTGCCTTTAATAAATTCTATAATCACAACTAGTGCAATACTGAATCTTTATATTTGTTCCAGGGGACAAAAGAGAGTGCAAAAATTATAGGGGAATAAGTCTGTTGAGTGTACCTGGTAAAGTGTATGGTAGAGTTATTATTGAAAGAATTAAGAGTAAAACAGAAAGCAGGATAGCAGATGAACAAGGGGCTTTAGGAAAGGTAGGGGGTGTAGACCAAGTGTTTACAGTGAAACATATAGGTGAACAGTATTTGGATAAGGGTAAAGATGTTTTTGTGGCATTTATGGATTTGGAAAAGGCGTATGATAGGGTAGATAGGGGGGCAATGTGGCAGATGTTGCAGGTGTATGGAATAGGAGGAAGGTTACTGAAAGCAGTGAAGAGTTTTTATGAGGATAGTGAGGCTCAGGTTAGAGTGTGTAGGAGGGAAGGGGACTATTTCCCAGTAAAAGTGGGCCTTAGACAAGGATGTGTGATGTCACCGTGGTTGTTCAATATATTTATAGATGGGGTTGTAAGAGAAGTGAATGCGAGGGTCTTGGCAAGAGGTGTTGGGCTAAAAGATAAAGAAGCAAATACAAAGTGGGAGTTGTCACAGTTGCTTTTTTCTGATGACACTGTGCTTTTGGGAGATTCTGAAGAGAAGCTGCAGAGGTTGGTGGATGAATTTGGTAGGGTGTGTAAAAGAAGAAAATTGAAAGTGAATATAGGACAGAGTAAGGTGATGAGGATAACAAAAAGAATAGGTGACGAAAGATTGGATATCAGATTGGAGGGAGAGAGTATGGAGGAGGTGAATGTATTCAGATATTTGGGAGTGGACATGTCGGCGGATGGGTCTATGAAGGATGAGGTGAATCATAGAATTGATGAGGGAAAAGGGTGAGTGGAGCACTTCGGAGTCTGTGGAGACAAAGAACCTTGTCCATGGAAGTAAAGAGGGAATGTATGAGAGTATAGTTATACCAACGCTCTTATATGGGTGTGAAGCATGGGTGATGAATGTTGCAACGAGGAGAAGGCTGGAGGCAGTGGAGATGTCATGTCTGAGGTCAATGTGTGGTGTGAATATAATGCAGAGAATTCGGAGTTTGGAAATTAGGAGGAGGTGCGGATTACCAAAACGATTGTCCAGAGAGCTGAGGAGGGGTTGTTGAGGTGGTTTGGACATGTAGAGAGAATGGAACGAGACAGAGTGACTTCGAGAGTGTATAAATCTGTAGTGGAGGGAAGGCGGGGTAGGGGTCGGCCTAGGAAAGGTTGGAGGGAGGGGGTAAAGGAAGTTTTGTGTGCGAGGGGCTTGGACTTCCAGCAAGCATGTGTGAGCGTATTTGATAGGAGTGAATGGAGGCATATGGTTTTTAATACTTGACGTGCTGTTGGAGTGTGAGCAAAGTAACATTTATGAAGGGATTCAGGGAAACCGGCAGGCCGGACTTGAGTTCTGGAGATGGGAAGTACAGTGCCGGCACTCTGAAGGAGGGGTGTTAATGTTGCAGTTTTATAACTGTAGTGTAAAGCACCCTTCTGGCAAGACAGTGATGGAGTGAATGATGATGGTTTTTCTTTTTCGGGCCACCCTGCCTTGGTGGGAATCGGCCGATGTGTTAATAAAAATAATATAAAATATAACTTACAATTAATAATAATAATTTTCCAACCAGTTCTATTAGCTAGTTAAATAATAAATCAATTACACTGTAAAGATATATCCTAAACCTCTGTGACTTCTGTTTAAAGGTGTATTAATCCAATAGCTAGTAAAATCAATTGATCAGATATCATATCTTTAAGTTTAGCATTATTCATTGTTCTTAAGTCTTTTTAGAATCACACCCATATATAAACTTTTGTTTAATTAATTAACTAACTCAGGTGCTATAGTTTTAGATTCTTATTAGCTGTAAATTGACTAACTTAGCTCACTTTTTCATTTTTGTAAACATATCCAACCTACTAACTCACGTGCCAAGAAATCCTTTTGCATTGTCCTATTCTTAAGTCTACTTGCGTTGTTCTATTTTTAAGTTTAATTATAGAATCACACTAAATCTTATGATTCCAAACATTGATCCTGATACCAACCTTCTATTAAATGACTTACATGAACCTAATGACAACTGCCATTACTACACAGCAGAACAGGCTAAAACACTACTCAAATCCAACAATAACATAACTATCTTTAACTACAATGTCAGATCTTTAAGCAAACATTTTGATGACCTCACTGCATTATTAAATTCACTACAGGCCAGTATGTCCATCATTGCTCTCACTGAAACCTGGTTAAAGCCACATACTACAGATATCTATGCCATTCCTGGTTACACAGCCATACACAACTGTAGGCCAGACCAACAAGGAGGTTGCACAGCTATGTTATACTCAGACCAGCTTGAATGTATTAAAAATACATGCACAAGAGATGAACATGGAGAATATATAATAGCTAAGTTTAAATCCAAATACCTACAAAACCTCTCACAGTTATAAACATCTATAGATTACCCCAGTCAAACATTCAACAATTTAGTGAAAAATTAGGAAGTATGATTGCTGATGCACACATGAACAAAGACCACTTAATCCTCACAGGAGACTTCAATATAAACCTCCTACAAGATCAGGACCCACAAGTAACTGAATTCACAAACACTATGAGCAACTGCTTGCTGCTCCCGACAATAACAAAACCTACGAGAATCTCCGAGACCTGTGCCTCTATTAGACCATATCTGGACTAACACCATATCCCCATTAAAATCAGGCATAATCACAGACAATACCACAGACCACTACCCAACCTTTTCATAACAAATCTCGGAAAATTACCACTAGAGACTACTAAAGTTACCTTCAGACTACATAATGAGACAGCTATAAATAACTTTATAACAGCTATGACAAACACTGACTGGCAAACAGAAATAGACAACTTCCCAGATACTGACTTATGTATTAATAATTTTCTTAAAAAGACCCAATACCTCTATAACAAGCATTGCCCTAAAAACTAAACAAATCACAACTAAAAGATTAAATAGTCCCTGGCTAACCCCAGCATACTCAAATCCATTAATATAAAGCACCTATATGAAAAACAGTACAGAATGGGTCAAATAACAAGAGAGCAAACAAAACGCTACTCATCAAACCTAACGAGTCTGATAAGAAGGTCAAAAAATTGTACTATGAGAACAGATTACATAACTTAAAAGGTGATATAAAAGAGACCTGGAAAACCCTATCTGAAATTCTAGGAACTAAAAGATATCCACAAACAGAACAATCAAGCTAACAAAACCAGATGAACCCCTACTCCCACCTATTGAAACAGCAAACAAACTCAATGATTTCTTCTCCACCATAGGTAAAAAGCTGGCAAGCAAAATCCCAAGTTCAAATACCCCACCTAACGACTATCTCACTGGCACCTATCCGAACACACTATTCCTAGCCCCAACCAACCCAATAGAAGTTTCACTTATAATCAACACACTAAAAAACAAAGCAGGTGATCTAAATAACTTACCACCATTTATATACAAAAATGCCTCTCAAGTTCTCTCACCAATTATTGCTACACTCTTTAACAAATCCATTGAATCCTCTACCTTCCCATCAATACTCAAAATAGCGAGGGTCACCCCAATACATAAAGGAGGAGCTCAAACAGACCTTAATAACTACAGGCCGATATCTAACTTACCCCTTCTCTCCAAAATATTTGAAAAATTAATTCATAAACAAATACAGTGGTACCCCGACTTACGATGCTATCATTTTACGTTATTTTCGATAACCGATATTTATAACGTAAAAAATGTGACTGTGACTTACGATGTTTGCTTCGTGTACCGACATTCGTACCGGACGTGTCCGCTTGGCGCCCAGCTGAGCGCGCACTCCAGGGAGCGTCAGTGTGCTATTGTTTACAAGTGAGAGCGACCACCCACCCACACCCATGCATTCATACCAGTATATTGTCATTATTCCACTGTTTTTAGTGCTTGCAACTGCTAAATAAGCCACCATGGGCCCCAAGAAAGCTCCTAGTGCCAAGCCTGTGGTAAAGAATGTGCAGGGAGTGAAGCATTCATGCAGGGAGTGTAGCAGGCATGCAGGGAGTGTAGCAGGCATGCAGGGAGTGTAGCAGGCATGCAGAGGGTGTAGCAGGGATGCAGGGAGTGTAGCAGGGATGCAGGGAGTGTAGCAGGGATGCAGGGAGTGTAGCAGGGATGCAGGGAGTGTAGCAGGGATGCAGGGAGTGTAGCAGGGATGCAGGGAGTGTAGCAGGGATGCAGGGAGTGTAGCAGGATGCAGGAGTGAGCAGGAGGAGTGTAGCAGGCATGCAGGGAGTGTAGCAGGCATGCAGGGAGTGTAGCAAAGATGCAGAGAGTGTAGCAGGGATGCAGGGAGTGTAGCAGGGATGCAGGGAGTGTAGCAGGCATGTAGGGAGTGTAGCATTCATGCAGGGAGTGTAGCATTCATGCAGGGAGTGTAGCATTCATGCAGGAGTGTAGCATTCATGCAGGAGTGTAGCATTCATGCAGGAGTGTAGCATTCATGCAGGGAGTGTAGCATTCATGAAGGGAGTGTAGCATTCATGCAGGGAGTGTAGCAAGGATGCAGGGAGTGTAGCAAGGATGCAGGGAGTGTAGCAAGGATGCAGGGAGTGTAGCAGGATGCAGGGAGTGTAGCATTCAAAGAAAAGGCCAGTAACCCCAGAAAGAACTTGGTACCTGCAGTGTTAATGGAAGGATTCCCCTTCCAAACACTAGCATACTACTCCACCTTCTCCCTCCTCCCATCCTCCACACATCAACAACTCTTCAATAAATGTAAGTGACATGTTATTGTACAATATTTACATGTGTATTTAGGTATTCTTCATTAAATTCTGTATTATTTAATGTCAAAAAGTTCTAAAAAATATTTTATTTAACTACTTTTGGAAGTCTTGGACGGATTAAATTTATTTCCATTATTTCTTATGGGGAAAATTGATTCGTGTAACGATTGTTTCGCCTTAAAATATGCCCTCTCTGACGGATTAATATCGTAAGTCGGGGTACCACTGTATATTCCTACCTCAACTCCAACAGCCTACTCAACCACTGTCAATTTGGATTCAGGCCTAATAAAAATACAAATGATGCCATTATACACATGTTAGAAATAATTTACACCGCCCTTGAAAAAAAAGAAATCCCAGTGGGAATCTTCATTGATTTACGTAAAGCTTTTGATACAGTTGACCATGATCTGTTACACCTAAAATTATCACACTATGGTATAAGAGGACACTCCCTCAACTACCTAAAATCATACCTAAGCAACAGAAACCAATATGTGTACACAAATGGAGCTAGCTCCACCGTGCAAACTATTACCGTAGGTGTCCCACAGGGAAGTGTTCTTGGCCCACTACTCTTTCTCATTTACATTAACGACCTACCAAATGCATCTCAACTACTCAAACCCATACTTTTTGCAGATGACACTACATACGTTATCACGCACCCTAGCCCAGACATACTAGCCAACACTGCAAATACTGAATTGCAGAAAATATCTACCTGGATGATGACCAACAAACTTACTCTCAATATTGATAAAACCTATTTTATCCAGTTTGGGAACAGAGCTGCAAACGCACCACTTAACATAATGATAAACGGGTCCCCTATCGCAAAACTCACAGAGGGAAAATTCTTAGGAATCCATCTTGACAGTGGCCTCAAATTTCAGACACATATACAACAAATTTCCAAGAAAGTCTCAAAGACCGTGGGAATCCTATCCAAGATACGGTACTATGTTCCACAACCAGCTCTCCTTACCCTATATCACTCACTCATTTACCCATACCTCACCTATGGAATCTGCGCATGGGGCTCTACATCAATAACTCATCTCAGACCACTAATAACACAACAAAAGGCAGCAGTTAGAATGATAACAAATTCACACTCCAGACAACATACTCCACCAATATTCAAAAACCTAAACTTACTCACCATAGAAGACATCCATACTTTTTACTGTGCCTATTACATACATAGAACACACTATGCAAATATTAACCCACCACTCAAACTTCTCCTTACCAATTTTAACAGGACACATGACCATAACACTAGACACAGATCACTCCTCGATGTTCCCCGTGTCCATCTAACACTATGTAAAAACTCAATGCATATAAAAGGCACGAAAATTTGGAATTCATTACCTGTCAGTGCCAAAGAAACCCTGCCTGTACCCCAATTCAAAACGATGCTAAAAAATCACCTTCTCACCCAAAGCTAAATGCTCAATATCAAACATTCTCAACAAAGTAGAATAATCACTTAATGTAAAAACCTGACTAATCACTTAAATGTAAAACCTGTTATGAATAATACATACTAAGCTAACTATTACCTAACATTTACATTATAATGACCACGTAAACTGTAACTGCAATGCAACTAATTGTTTTAAATTGTTATCTCACTCAATTAGTTGCATTGCTGCAATTAATTGATATGTTCAACTTATATTCAAACTTTATAACTTAGATATGCAATTATACTTATTTTATAAATTGTCAACCATAACTTTTTACCATGTAGTCTAGAATAAAGTAGTCTTAAGAATGCCCGCAATGTACAGCATATTAGGGGCTTTTGGCATGTACATCTCATTAAGAAATATATCTTGTCTACCATGTATCATTGTACCATGTCACAATAAAGTATTATTATTATTATTATAAATAGAAAAGGGTATTGTCTTACAACAAAGGCTCTTCATGGAGAGTTTACCTTTGGCTTTTATGCCAAATAAATGGGACTACCCTCCATTTAATCAGGCCTAATTACATCATACTCCCTCGGCACTATGTGACCAGTGTAGGTTTAGCTCTTCATTGTCAATGTATAGTATAAATACATTAAGAGACCAACAGTAGTAGAATGATCGTCATGTGTGCCTATCATTATAATAGTGACAATATTGATTCTTCATTTAGAGGTTAGTTCTAGTTTTTAATTTGACTTAAGCTATTTTCCTTAGTATGTGACATTTTGAAGACATCCTTATCAGCTAACTTACCAGCCATCTCCCACCGAGGTAGAGTGACCTGGAAAAAGAAGAAACACTTTTACTGTTACTCATTCAATCACTCTCTTGCCAAATGTGTGCCAACATCGGTGAACTGCAATAAGCTTACCCTTCCTTCAGAGTGCAGCCATTATACTTCCAACTTCTAGGACTGACTAACTGGTTTCCTTGAATCCCTTCTTAAATGTTACCCTGCTGACTCTCCAGCAGCATGTCAGATCACAAAGTCCACTTGCTTCCACTCACTCTTATCTAATGCACTCACACAAGCCTGTTGGATGTTGCCATGAAACAAGGATGAGTTGCTCATGGCGCTATCAAATGCTGTACATATATTTATGCTAAAATTGATATTTTTACTTATTTACCTATCACATATCTTCCAAAATGATATTAGAAATAAGGTAAACAACATAGAAACATAATACAAACTCCCAAATGAATAAAAAATGACATTCCGATGAGTGTTCGAAGCCAAGCGTAAAAAGTGGTACATGGTAGTGTATGAATAAGACGACGGCAATACCTTGCACAGTATGGTTTTGAACTGTACGGGTTTTGATAATACAGTGGTACCCCGAGTTTCATACTGCTCCCAACTCGAACAATTATGTAAGTGTATTATTGTAAGTGCTTTTGTAAGTGTATTTTTGGGGGTCTGAAACAGACTAATCTAATTTACATTATTCCTTATGGGAACAAATTTGTTTGGTAATGGCACTCGAACAGCCTTCTGGAATGAATAAAGTACGAAACTTGGGGTACCACTGTATAAAGTTTATTTAACTGCATTACGCACCAGTATTAGACTTCTGTTATGTACGTACCAGACTAGCGCAATGCTAACATCGGTATTACTCCAGACTTTGAGCAGTGAAGTTGTGTAGTCTTATAGAGTACATTATCACTGCCTTTGCAGACACGCTCAGGTACGACAGTTTAGATGTCCCTCCAAACAGCCAATATCCCAAACCCCTCCTTTAAAGTGCAGGCATTGTACTTCCCACCTCCAGGACTCAAGTCCAGCAAACCCGTTTCCCTGAATCCCTTCACAAATTATTACCCTGCTCACACTCCAACAGCTCATCAGGTTCCAAAAACCATTCGTTTCCATTCACTTCCATCTAACATGCATCACGCACACTTGCTGGAAATCCAAGCCCCTTGCCCACAAAACCTTTACCCCTCTCCCTCCAACCTTTCCTAGGACAACTCCTACCCCACCTTCCTTCCCATGCTGATTTATACGCTCTCCAAGTAGTGCAAATGATAAGAAACAAATGATTGCTAGCTCTAAGCAAAACAAAGTTGAAGGGGGTAAGTGAGTTTCAGTGAGGAGGAATAAATGGGATTAAGTCAGGAGTATCTGAGAGAGTTAGAGCTAAGGAAGGGGTAGCAATAATGGTGAAAGATCAGTTATGGAAAGAGAAGAGGGACTATAAATGTATACAGTCAACCCTCCATTTTTGTGCTTAATCCGTTCCAGAGGGATCGACTAAAACTGAAATCAACGAAAATTGAAGCCATTTTTTCCATAAGAAATAATGTAAATTCAATTAATCCATTTCAGACACCTAGGAGTATTAACAAAAAATATTTTTTTTAGAGATTAAATATAGATTTACATACAGAAAAGAATGACAAATAAATATAAAGCACTAATAACATGTATAAATGAACATTTAACATCACACTTACCTTTATTGGCGACTCTTGTTGGTGTATGGAAGATGGAGAGGAGGAGAGAGGGAGGCGAGTTTATTGTTGAGGCAGGACAAAATGCTTCAATTTGACACTAATATCAGCTCTACGGCTTATTTATCTATCACAATTCATCCAATATGACATAAACAATATTAATAACATAGAAACATGATATATACTCTTGAATGAAAAAAATATGTCATTATGTATGAGAGAACTGGCAGTAGTGTTATTGTTGGGTTTAAGGGCCACTGACCATAAGCCGTACATATACTGCTGGTGGTGGTCGGCGGGAGCAGCAGGCCGCCACCACCTCTATTCACACAATGTACATAATTTATAAATGAGAAATATTTACACTTTAATTTATAAATAAATATTTACACTTTAATTTATAAATAAATATTTACACTTTAATTTATAAATAAATATTTACACTTTAATTTATAAATAAATATTTACACTTTAATTTATAAATAAGAAATATTTACACTTACCTTGGAGGAGATGTTGGCAGAGGGCGGCTCTGGTCTCAGTGCCCCTATATTCCTCAAACAAACAATGGAGGAGTTAAGTTTCGTGTCGTCATTTTTCTATCGATTAATGGCTTAACTTATTTGCTACACTTTATCGCTGGCTGGTGCTATAGCCTTTATAGACTCCACTTTGATACTTTGCTACGATTTCTTTCTTTAATTCTATTGTGTTCCTCACTTTCTTTACCAAAGGACTGACACTAGTAGCTTTCTTTGGGCCCATGGTGGCTTATTTAGCAGTCACACACAATAATCAAGGGCCAAAAACAATGGATTGTTAAGAAATGTTTTGTATGAACTCACAGGATAATGTTCACTCAACCAGAAACAATGCTACACTGCCTGAGAATGTGCGTGGGAGGCGGGCTTACGGGCATTGTATGTGCGCTGGGCACTGGACAGGTTCCGTTCCATAAACGAAAACGGAGCCATTCACCGAAAACGGAGGTAATATTTCCACGAAAAAAGTGCCCGAAAACTGAAATCACCGAAAACGGAGATATGTACACGAAAACGGAGGGTTGACTGTACTATATTTCGCGGCTTATAAGACGCTCTGATGCATTAGATGCATCCCAATTTAGAAGGTAATAATCAGAAAAAATTAAGAGTGCCTAATACCAAGAAATATTTACTCCACTAAAACCTATGGTAATTTTTCATGCAGAAATAAGGTTATGTTTGATTTATGGGTAGGTCAAAACATACGATAGGCCTAGTGCTTACCTGAACACCCCGATGATGTCTCAGTTTGAACTGGTGAAGCAGTCGCTGGTTGCTGAGTTGCTGCTGTGTACGCAACTCTATATAGTGAGGGGTCCTAGAGTGTATACTGATGCGTCTTTGTCAGTGACTATCGGTATAAACAAAAAGTGCCTACCATGAATGACGCTGGTTTGTGATTTCAGTAGTTTAATTAATAAGAAAGGAAGGTGTTACTTAAGAAGAAATTTAATTTTCTGTCAATATCCCAGTACAGTATCTGTATTTCATAAATAGCTTGTCTCAAAACGTTATTAATTTACTGAAATTTTGAAATACTGGACTTGTTTTAGTTTCAATGGGTCATCATCAGACATAACTGGAAGAGCTACAGCCCACCCCACACCCCAGACTTATAGCTCCCATCATTGACCTTCAGTTTATAGGATGCAAGGTGGTTTTTAAGAGACATTTTATGGAAAAAAAATGCATCTAATAAGCCGCAAAATACAGTAAATTCAAGGATAATGTGGATTAAAATAAGGGTCGGATGCGAAGAGGAGGAGTGTAGAGGAGAGAGAGAGATTTTGGGAGATGTTAATTGAGTGTGTAGGAACTTTTGAACCAAGTTAGAGAGTAATTGTGGTAGGGGACCTAAATGCTAAAGTAGGAGAAACGTTTAGAGAGGGTGTGGTAGGTAAGTTTGGGGTACCAGGTGTAAATGGTAATGGGGAGCCCTTGATTGAACTTTGTATAGAAAGGGGTATGGTTATAGGTAATACATATTTTAAGAAAGATAAAAGACTGTTGGGTAGACTTCAGGATGTACATGTTTATAGAAGGGCTACAGATATATCAGATCACTTTTTAGTTGTAGCTGCAGTGAGAGTAAAAGGTAGATGGGATACAAGGAAAATGAAAGCAGGAAGTAAGAGAGAGGTGAATGTTTATAGACTAACACCTTAAGCCTATTCTCTTTGCTGACAATACGACATATGCCATCTCGCACCCTAATCTTGCCTCACTTAACCCTTTGGGGGTCGGTGCCGTACTAGTACGTTTTACAAGCAGGGGTTGGTGCCGTACTAGTACGCATAAATTCTAGCAGCTTCAAATCGAGGGGGAGAAAGCTGGTAAGCCTGCATATGATAGAATGGGTCTATGTGATAAGTGTGCGCAGTAGGAAAAAAATCTATCCACCCACATTGCATTGTGGGAGTGGTAATTCAGTGCACCTTTGTCACCAAGCCAAGCGGTAAGTAATACCTCACTCCCGCAGTGTGAGTGGTAGGGAAAGCAGTGGGGAGAGTGGGGAAGACAGTGGGGTGGGTAGGGAATACAGTGGGTGAAGTGGGGGAGTGGGGAAGGCAGTGGGGGAGTGGGAAGGTGGGGAAGACAGTGGGGTGGGTGGGGATGACAGTGGGGGTGGGGAAGACAGTGGGGTGGGTGGGGAAGGCAGTGGGGAGGACAGTGGGGTGGGTGGGGAGGACAGTGGGGTGGGTGGGGAAGGCAGTGGGGAAGACAGTGGGGGGAAGGCTGGCTGGCTGGCAGGCTGACCAGCTGGCTGGCTCTGTCACACAGGTACACAAAAATACATAAGAGTAAATAACCAAGGATAAATACATAGTGTAAATTACAGAGGATAAATATATAGTGTAAATTACCTAGGATAATCCAAAAAAATTCAGACAGACAGACAGACAAACAGACAGACAGATAAAACAGTGAAAACAAATAAAGGGAAGGCAGTGTATCCTCATTTGTCAAATGTCATCACTCTTGATAAGACGAGGCTAACCCCTGGCTGGCTGGCAGGGAGGCAGGCAGGGATAGTGGCAGGGAGGGAGGGAGGCAGGGGTTGAGGCAGGCAGGCAAAGGCAGTGTATCCGCATTTGTCAAATGTCATCACTCTTGATAAGATGAGGCTAACCCCTGGCTGGCTGGCAGGGAGGCAGGAAGGGAGGGAGGCAGGGGTTGAGGCAGGCAGGCGAAGGCAGTGTTCCTCGTTTGTCAAATGTCATCACTCTTGATAAGATGAGGCTAACCCCTGGCTGGCTGGCAGGGAGGCAGGCAGGGATAGTGGCAGGGAGGGAGGGAGGCAGGGGTTGAGGCAGGCAGGCAAAGGCAGTGTATCCGCATTTGTCAAATGTCATCACTCTTGATAAGATGAGGCTAACCCCTGGCTGGCTGGCAGGGAGGCAGGCAGGGAGGGTGGAAGGGAGGCAGGGATAGTGGCAGGGAGGGATGGAGGCAGGGGTTGAGGCAGGCAGGCGAAGGCAGTGTTCCTCATTTGTCAAATGTCATCACTCTTGATAAGATGAGGCTAACCCCTGGCTGGCTGGCAGGGAGGCAGGGAGAGTGGCAGGGAGGGAGAGAGGCAGGGGTTGAGGCAGGAAGGCGAAGGCATCAAATGTCAACAGTAATTAGTTTAGCAGATAATAAACAAGATAAGAAGACCCTCACCCCTCTTCAAATGTCAATTTTGTAATTGGATTACTGATAAGACTGACATTTACACCTTCCTTCAATAATAATAATAATAATAATAATAATAATTATTATTATTATTATTATTATTATATTCTCACGTGTATCCTAGGTAATTTACACTATGTATAAGTGTATTTATGTGTTCCTGTGAGATAGACACACAGCCAGCCAGCCAGCCAGCCCGCCAGCCGGCTGACCATCTATGCAACCAGCTGTTCAGCCAGCCAGCCAGCCAACTGGTCAGTAAGCCAGCCAGCCAGCTGGCTAGCTGGTCAGCCAGCAAGCCAGCCAGCCGGCTGGCCATCCATCCACCAGACAGCTGTTCAGCCAGCCAGCTGGTCAGCTAGCCAGCCAGCCAGGTGGTCAGCT
This sequence comes from Cherax destructor, assembly GCA_009830355.1. NCBI lineage: Eukaryota > Metazoa > Arthropoda > Malacostraca > Decapoda > Parastacidae > Cherax > Cherax destructor. The sequence continues at coordinate 9,565 of WNWK01017244.1, read as the reverse complement.
AGCCAGCCAGCCAGCTGGTCAGCTAGCCAGGCAGCCAGCTGGTCAGCCAGCCAGCTGGTCAGCCAGCCAGCCAGCTAGCTGGTCAGCCAGCAAGCCAGCCAGTCGACTGGCCATCCATCCAGCCAGCTGTTCAGCCAGCTAGCCAGCCAGCCAGCTGGTCAGCCAGCCAGCCAGCTGGTCAGCCAGCCAGTCAGCTGGTCAGTCAGCCAGCCAGCTGGTCAACCAGATAGCCAGCCAGCTGGTCAGCTAGCCAGGCAGCCAGCCAGCCAGCCAGCTGGTCAGCCAGTCAGCCAGCAGTTATTGTGTAGTATACAAGGAGTGTATATATACAAAATATGGTTTATATTGGTCTCACAGGACATAAAAGTTACTTGAAAAATAAAATATTAAAAATAAAAGAAAAAGTACAAAAAAAAAAAAACTATTACCGGCCAACCGGAAGTCACTGATGTTGCTGTCAGCGGTTCAATTTTGGTCAACTTGAAACCTCCATATCTCCGTAAGTATTGATCGCAAAAAATTTTTGTTTAGCTATTTAGATTCAGAAAAAAGAACTCTATCATTTCATAAGAAAAAATAATTTTTTTTTTTCCGAATATTTTTCGACCCCAGGAACACTTTCCCCAGAAGGCCTGTCGACCCCCAAAGGGTTAACACTATTGTTAACAAAGAACTAGTTAAAATATCGACCTGGATGACTGCTAATAAACTTACACTTAATACTGACAAAACCTTCTACAACCTGTTTGGGAACAGAACAGGTGCTGCCCAGCTGAACATAACGATTGACAACACTCCTATTGCTAGACATAATGAGGGCAAATTCCTGGGCCTGCACCTTGACAGCAACCTGAAATTCAACACCCATATCCAACAAATAACAAAGAAATTATCCAAAACAGTTGGGATCCTCTCTAAGACGTTACTACGTACTGCAATCAGCCCTACTCACACTATATTATTCACTCATCTATCCCTACCTCACCTATGCTATTTGTGCATGGAAATCAACAGCAGCAACTCATCTAAAGCCAATAATAACCCAACAGAAAGCCGCAGTAAGAATTATCACGCAATCCAATGCAAGACAGCACACACCATCACTTTTCAAAGACCTAAACCTACTCACCGTACAGAACATTCACACCTACTATTTTGCAATCTACATTTACAGAACCATAAACTCTAATTTTAACCCAGAACTAAAACAATTTTTTGATAGTTGCAACAGGACCCATAGACACGACACCAGACACAAAAATCTCTATGACATTCAACGTGTCCTGCTAAACCTATACAAAAATTTGATGTACAGTGGGACCTCGGAAATTGGCCGTAATCCGTTCCAGAAGCTTGGCCTAAAATCGAACTTGCCGATTTCTGAACCATTATTTCCCATAAGAAATAAGGTAAATACAATTAATCCGTTCCAGACACCCAAAAATATTCACAAAAAATACATTTTTTAAAGATTAACTATAGTTTTACATACACAAAACACATAATAACAAGAAATAATAATAAATAATAAATAACATAATAATAAGTAACATTTACTTACCTTTATTGAGGAGGACAGTGGGAAGGCTTAGTGTTTGGAAGGGGAATCCCCCTCCATAAAGACTTCAGGTATCAAAGCCCTATCTGGGGTTACTTCCCTTCTTGGTCTTTTAATGCTACTAGGACCAGCTTGAGAGTCACTAGACCCCTGTTGCACAAAATAACTGTACAGAGAGGTCTGTTTCTGGAGTCTCTTTAACATTTTCCTGAAGTGGGACAAGGTTTTGTCACTGAACATGTTGCAGATATGGCTTGTTTCAGCTTGCTCAGGGTGGTGTTTTTCAACAAATGTCTGCACCTTATTCCACATAGAACAAATTTCCTTAATCTCTTAAGAAGTTACCTCACCCTGTCCATCTCCTCCTGTGAATCAGTTTCCTCTACTGTTGTCTGATTCTGTTGGAGATGAAGCTCTTGCAGCTGTTAACACCTTTTGCAACATCAGCTTTCTTGATTTCTTTTCTCTTTGCCAGGATAGAGGTGATAGTAGATTTGTTTTTGTTGTACATCCTGGAAAGCATTCCCACACGTACGCCACTCTCATATTTTTCTACTATTTCCCTTCTTTAGTTCGACGGTGTTCCTCACTTTCTTAACCACAGGGGTGCCACTAGAAGCCCTAACAATTTCGTCCCAAAGAAGTCTCCCTCTATCGTGATCCAAGCCTGGAGGTCTGGATATTACACCTAGAATTAGTTTTTCTTGACCTTCTAGAAACTCTACCCAAACAGATTCTGTTAATGATCCATCTATTTTTATGCAACAATTTATATTTTCGAGTACATGTAATGCAATTCCACCCCCTTTCCCGTTACAGTGTAACCCCGACTAACGAATGCTCCATATAGCGAACAAATCGTGTAACGAACGCTTTTTTCGCGAAATATTTTTCTCATGTAGCGAACATTTACTCGTGTAGCGAACCGTACCAGACCTGTCCGCCTGCCCTGTGCAAGCACGGTGAGGCGGACAGGACGCCAGTCAAGCGTTGTTAACACTTGAGAGAACATTACCCAGCGTGCTCTTTCAAACATTCACAATACTTTTGTTGTGTTTATTGCTGGTTCAGTGATTGTCACTGTGAAATAAGTCACCATGGGTCCAAAGAAGCTTCCTAGTGGCACCCCTGTGGTAAAGAGACTGAGGACCGCCATCGAACTGAAGAAAGAGATTGTAGAAAAATATGAGAGTGGCGTACGTGTGAGTGAGCTTGCCAGGATGTACAACAAAAACAAATCTAGTATCGGCACTATCCTGGCAAAGAGAAATGAGATCAAGGAAGCTAATGTTGCAAAAGGGGTTGATATGTTAATGAAACAAAGATCGAAAACAGTGGATGAGGTTGAGAAGTTACTGATGGTGTGGATCAATGAAAAACAGATAGCAGGTGATAGTATTTCCATGGCGATAATTTGTGAAAAGGCAAGGAAGTTGCACGCAGATCTTGTCAAGACAATGCCTGGAACCAGTGGTGAGGAGAGTGATTTTAAAGCCAGCAGAGGCTGGTTTGAGAGGTTTAAGAAACGTAGTGGCATACACAGTGTTGTGAGACATGGTGAGGCAGCCAGCTCTGACAAACGTGCAGCTGAAAAGTTTGTGAGTGAATTTAAGGGGTTCGTAGAGGCTGAAGAATTCCTCCCCCAACAAGTGTTTAATTGTGATGAAACAGGCCTGTTTTGGAAGAAAATGCCCAACAGGACATTCATTACTCAGGAGGAAAAGGCACTGCCAGGACACAAGCCTATGAAAGACAGGCTAACTCTTATGATGTGTGCCAATGCCAGTGGTGATTTTAAAGTGAAGCCTTTACTGGTGTATCACGCAGAAAATCCCAGAGTCTTCAAGAAACACAATGTTAACAGGAATAATTTGTGTGTGCATTGGAAGGCTAACACTAATGCATGGGTCACTAAGGACTTTTTCATGGAATGGTTGACTGGAGTGTTTGGCCCTAGTGTGAAGAAATACCTCCTGGAAAAGAAATTGCCACTCAAGTGCCTCCTGGTACTGGACAATGCTCCTGCTCATCCTCACAACTTGGAAGAGTTGTTGTCTGACAACTTCAATTTCATCAGAGTGAAGTTCTTGCCTCCTAACACCACTCCTCTCATCCAGCCCATGGACCAGCAGGTCATTGCAAACTTCAAGAAACTGTACACCAAAGCAGTGTTTGAAAAGTGCTTTCAAATGACCTCGGACACTCAGTTGACCCTAAGACAGTTCTGGAAAGATCACTTCAATATCGTGCATTGCATAGGCCTTATAGGTAAGGCTTGGGAGGGAGTGACTTCCAGGACTTTGAACTCTGCTTGGAGACCACTGTGGCCGGATTGTGTTGAAAAGAGGGATTTTGAAGGATTTGAGGCTGACCCTGACCCTGACGACCCTGTGCCTGTTGTGGAAGATATTGTGGCATTGGGGAACAACAGCCTGGGGTTGGAGGTGAGTGGTGAAGATGTAGAAGAGTTGGTGGAGGAGCACAGGGTAGAGCTAACAACTGAAGAGCTGCAAGAGCTGGAACTGGAACAGCATCAGACCAGAGCTGAGGTTATTGCTTCACAGGAGGAGGAATAGAGAGAGAAGGAGGTGCCTTCTTCAGTGCTTAAGGAAATTTGTTCAAAGTGGAACGATGTGCAAAGATTTGTTGAAAAACACCACCCTGAGCAAGCTGAAATGAGCCTTCTGTGCAACCACTTCAGTGACAGAGCCATGTTGCACTTCAGGAAAATATTAAACAGGCGCCAGAAACAGAGGACTGTGGACAGTTATTTCACGAGGCAGGGATCCAGTGACTCTCAAGCTGGTTCTAGTGGCATTAAATGAAAAAGAAGGGAAGTAACCCCAGATAAGGACTTGTTACCTGAAGTCATTTTGGAGGGGGATTCCCCTTCCAACCACAATTACCCTCTCCCTGTCGTCCTCCCTATCTTCCAGATGCCTGCAATTCTCTTCAATAAATGTAAGTAAGAGACTCAACAATCCCTGGCTAACACCCAGCATCCTTAAATCCATTAATAAAAGGCACCAATATGAAAAACAATACAGAAGGGGTCTAATAACCAGTGAACAATCCAAACGCTACTCATCAATCCTTACCAGCCTTATAAGGTGAAAAAAATTATATTATGAGAACAGACTACATTCAAATTCAAATAATTTATTTCATGTAATACAAGGTGGGGGGTACTTATAGTTATACATTAAAGTTGATATTACAAGATGGCCAATAATATGCCTAGGTATGCCTAGGCTTTTCAGGCAGTCTTATGATAGGTCTTACTCAATAGCTATACAATGGATATACAGATTGTAAGGTTAGGTTAAGTTTACAAAATTTAGGTACTGGAATTTAAACATTGAGAATTTAACAATTAGTATAAAAAGTTAGCAATTAGTTTATATATTAATGATAAAGGTGATATATTGGCATAATATAGTTTCTATATTGGAGTATCTTAGGCAAACTTATGACTAGTTTAAGTATTATGGAGCAATAGTTGTATTAGAATTTTGGTTAGAACTGTGCAAATTAAGGGGAATCACAGATATCAATAAGTGTATTTTGCTGTGGTTAGTAATGTGCAAATTAAGGAGAATCACAGATATCAATAAGTGTATTTTGCTGTGGATATGTGCAAGATAAAGTAGTTTTCGTATGGTTAACTACCGGTTGGGTGCGTAAGTAAGATAAGATGTTTTTTAACGGTGCTTTTGAAAATGGAGGTTGTGTCTGCAGTTCTAGAGTTTTCAGGCAGGGAGTTCCAGATTTTAGGCCCTTTTATGCTCATTGAATTTTTGTATAGATTTAGTCGGACACGGGGAATGTCAAAGAGATGTTTATGTCTGGTATTATGTAACATAAAAGGTAATATGAAAAAGACCTGGAAAACCCTATCTGCAATTCTAGGAAATAAAAAGATATCCAAGAACAATACCATCAAATTATCAAAAACAGATGAACCCCTACTCTCACCAACTGAGACAGCAAACAGACTTAATGTTTTCTTCTCCACCATAGGAAAGAATCTAGCGAGTAAAATCCCAAGCTCGAACACACGTCCAACAGACTACCTCGCCAACACCTACCCTAATACGCTATTCCTGGCTCCTACCAACCCATTAGAAGTCTCGCTCATAATCAACACCCTTAAAGACAAGGCAGGAGACATAAATAGCTTACCACCTTTTATGTACAAAAAAGCTTCACAGGTAGCAAGGGTCACCCCGATCCATAAAGGAGGTAATCAAACAGACTTGAATAATTATAGACCAATATCTAATTTACCACTGCTCTCTAAAATCTTTGAAAAATTAATTCATAGACAGATCTATTCCTACCTTGTCTCACACAACGTACTCAACCCCGGTCAGTTTCGATTCAGGACAAACAAAAGCACAAATGATGCTATTATACACATGCTAGAGTTAATATACACCGCACTTGAGAAGAAAAAAGTTCCACTGGGAATCTTCATTGATCTACGCAAAGCTTTTGATTCAGTCGATCATGATTTACTGCTTACAAAACTAGCACACTATGGTATAGGAGGGCACTCACTAAACTACCTAAAGTCATACCTCAGTAACAGAAGCCAATATGTGTACACAAATGGAGCGAACTCTTCCACACAACAAATTACAGTCGGAGTCCCTCAAGGAAGTGTATTGGGTTTACTCTTATTACTAATTTACATCAATGACCTACCTAATGCATCACAACTACTCAAACCCATATTATTTGCAGATGACACAACATATGTCTTCTCTCACCCAAATCCAGCCACACTGGCCAATACTGTTAATGCCGAATTACAGAAAATATCAACATGGATGACGACTAATAAACTTAATGTAAATAGTGACAAGACCTACTTTATACAGTTTGGAAACAGAGTTACAAATGTTCCACTTAACATAACACTCAACGGTTCACCCATCACAAGACTCACAGAGGAAAATTCCTAGGAATCCACATTGACAGTAGCCTTAAATTCCAAACACACATACAACAAATTTCCAAGAAAATCTCAAAGACAGTAGGCATATTATCTAAGATACACTACTATGTGCCTCAATCAGCTCTCCTTGCACTATATCACTTACTCATCTACCCATATCTCACATGGAATCTGTGCATGGGGATCAACAACATTAAATCACCTTAGACCACTCATAACCCAGCAAAAGGCTGCAGTCAGAATGATGATAAATTCCCACTCTAGACAGCATACTCCACCAATATTCAAAAGCCTAAAACTACTCACCATAAAGAACATTCACACTTATTCTTGTGCCTACTACATACATAGAACTCTACATTCTAATATAAACCTCCACTCAAAATTCTCCTCACCAACCTTAATAGGACCCATGACCATAACACAAGATACAGATCACGTTTTGATGTACCCCGTGTCCATAGCAACCTATGTAAAAATTCTATGCACATAAAGGGCCCCAAAATCTGGAACTCATTACCAGGAAATACTAAAATAACCTTGTCTGAAAATCAATTTAAGACTCTTCTCAAAACCACCTACTCACCCTAAACTAAATACTCATACTGTAAATTGCTTTAAAAAATGCTCAGTTATTTTCCTATAAAATAATTTCAATTTTTAATATTATGTTACCACCTAATCACCCTAAACTAAATACTCAAACTGTAAATTACTCTCAATAATGCTCAGTGTTATTTTCCTTAAGATAATTTAATTTTTCAATTATGTTACCATCCTACTAAACACTTGTTACAATATCTATCATCATTTTTTAACTAGATCAATGTATTATCATCATATCATAATTTGAATGATCTAACAATATAAACTCACTCAATTACTCTAATATTATGTTCATAGTCTATAAGCCATTAGATTAAGCTGCCCCTAATGCCATGGCATGCCAGAGGCTCTCTTTGCAGTTCAATTTATGATTGTAATAAAAATCTATGTACATGAGCAATGAAATAAAATTGTATTGTATGTATAAATGTTATTTATTAATCTATTTTTTTATTATTTAGTATTAGTAGTAGTATTTATAGTTTTAATAATGTTTTTGTATGTAGAACTATAATTAAAACATATTTTTTGTGAATATTTTTGGGTGGAATGGATTAATTGTATTTACATTATTTTATGGGAAATAAGGTTTTGAATTACGAACTTTTCGTGTTAAGAACTAGCTCCTGGAACGGATTAAGTTCGTTAGTCGAGGGACCACTGTATATCTATCTATGTTAAGTAAAAGGACACAAATGCAACTAATGTGACATTTTATTGTGGCAACGTTTCGCCTCCAGGAGCTTTCTGCCGTTACAAGCGATACATGGACACAGGGCTATTATATACTCTCAAAGTGAGGTGAAATACTAGTGGTGGTCGAGGTAGTAGTGATATAAGGGAGTAGTAGTAGTAATACAATAAGGTAGAACAATCAATATGCACATGAGTAAAAGGTGATAAAACAAATACTTGGGTAGTATAACAATAGGTTAGACAAATATTTTTGCTGGAGGTTGAAATATAGAAGGCCTGTAGGAGTGTTCCACATCTTCATGTGCTTGTGTTGAATTAGCAGGAGAGACTATGTGATGGTATGGTTAACTGTTTTCAGGAGGATTCTTGCTAAGACTTCAGAGATGGTGAAGCTGCCTTTGTTTTGTTTAATTGTGTTGAAACAGAGATAAGTGCTGATTCAAGGCATTTGCGTCACGGAAATTAGTTTCTTTGATACTAGTCGGGCGTCTTTGAATTTCATGAGATGATTGTTGGAATTTCGGTGTTGTATGCAGGCGTTGTTCAGGTTATGTTCTGCATGCATTAATGTGTTCATTGATGCGTGTTTCGAGGTTTCTTGCTGTTTCTCCACATACCCTGTCCAGCCTCCACAGGGTATAGTGTAGACCCCTGCGTTGACTGGTTCATGGTGCTTGGATTTAGTCCTGGTTAGATCCTTAATAGAAGTACTGGAAGCAATGCATCTAGTGTTAGTTTTGCAAATATTACTTTAGAAATGTTGGATGCAACCTGGCTGTTGGGAAGAATTATAACTTTGTTTGGAGTGGTGTTGAGCTGGAGAATTAATGATCTGAAGAGCTCTTTTCTTGCAATCTTTGATGAAAAAGGAAGGAAAATGTAAATCAGTGAAGGTTTGGTGAATGTATGTACATTCCTCATCAAGAAACTCAGGACTACAACCCGGTAAGCTCTTAGGAAGAATCCATGATGATGCCTCTTTTGGTCTTAGTATCTTGACTGGAATAGAAGTGTGTGAGATCATTTTTATTTGTAGGTTTCCGGTAAACTTGAAATCTTAGGTTGTTATCTACTTTGTGGATGAGGACGCTAAAAGGGTAGATGTCATTGGACTCTTCTTCTAGTGTAAACTGGATCGCTGTCAACTGCGTTGAGCCTTGCCTGAAGATTCCGTACATCAAAACGTTTGGGAGTTATTACGAGGGCGTCGATACGTAACGAACCAAGCGACGCTTGAGGGTATGATGTTGGCGAGTGCAGCCTCTAGGTGTTCCATGTCAAGTTAGCAAAGACGGCACTGATGGGGGACCCCATTCCCATGCCGTATGTTTGTTTGTAGAGCCTGTTATTGAAAGAAAAACAGTTGAAATTAACACAGAGTTCAATAAGGTCAACAAAATCTCAGGGAGGTAGAGGAAGGTTAAGGTCCTGATTGACTTTACGTCGTAGAACCTCGATGGCTTGTGGTAGGTACTTAAGTGAAGAGGGAAGTCACGTCCAAACTGCTTAGTTTCTTGTTTCGGATGGAGAGATTTCGGATGCGGTTGAGAAGGTCGCCTGACTTTTTAATTATACCATGTTTCAGTTATTGCAATGACATCAAAGTTCCAGCACATTATCACATGTTGTAGTTATATATACCGCACTTGAGAAGAAAGAAGTCCCACTGGGAATCTTTCATTGATTTACGCAAAGCTTTTGATACAGTTGACCATGATTTATGCTCAAAAAAAGCACATTATGGT
>WNWK01017243.1:0-42881 GCA_009830355.1 Cherax destructor | reverse complement strand
TTCTGTTGCAACATAACTGTTTTTCAGCAATTCAGTAACCCGTTTTCCTGTACCATCTCCTACGCTCTCTCTCTATATCTGATCTTCTTCGGGGTTTCCTCAATGGTACGTGTTTCATACATACCTTGTATGCTTCTGTATTCAGCTTCTCTAGGCACTGGTGGGGATTTAGGGTGCTCATGTCTGATTCCCATGATATGTCTGATAGCTCTTGGTTTATTTTTCCCAGTCAATTCTATGATTATTAAAATTAAACTTACTGAACATTCCGTCTCTAACATTAGTGTCGCAGTTCCCTAACCCTGAGTTAATACTAATTTGAACTTCTATGATGTTATGATCAGAGTATATTGTTTTTGTAACTGTTATGTCTCTGATTAATTCCTCGTTGTTTGTGAATATCAAATCCAGGGTATTTTCATTTCTAGTGGGATCAATTATCTGTTGGTTTAGTGAGTACTTTTCACAAAGCCTCATTAGTTCCCTGGTATGTGCCTGTTGAGCCAGGGTGCTTCCAGGAGTTATTTCTGGTATAACATTATGGTGCCTCATCTTCCATTTTACATGAGGGAGATTAAAATCTCCAAGGATTAAAATGTTTGGGGTGGGATTCTCTAGCCTATCCAGATAGCTATCTATCTTCTTTAACTGCTCTGTGAATTCCTCCGCAGTTGCTGATGGTGGTTTGTATACTAGGATAATTACTAGATTCTTATTTTCCACTTTAATGCCGAGGATTTCTACTATATCATTCGTAGCGTTCAAAACTTCTGTGCAACAGAGAGTATCTTTTATATAGAGTCCTACTCCTCCCTGTGTAAATTACCTAGGATAACCTAAAAAAGTCAGACGAAGTGACTATTGGCCACCCCTGGCTACCTTCACCCTCGGGAGGCGTCTTAAAACTGAGCTCTCGTGCAAGAGGAAAATGGTACCTACAAATAATAGATAATCTTAGTAACTCTGGCCTAGGGGCAAGACTAATAATAAATTCCATGGAATACTCCAAGCTAGCAGTGGTTAAACTAACTTGAATAACCAAATATAGCAAGTGATTCAGTATACAGGAGGGCCCCGCTTGTACAGCAGGTTAGCTCCCAGGCTACTGCTGTAAAGCAAAAATCGCCGTAAAGGGAAAAAATATATATATTTTTTCACTTTCAGATGCATATGAAAGCTTGATAGAGCTAGGCCTAAAAAATGAATGTACAGTACACACATTACTTGCCTTAAAATATTTTCGCTCTTAGCTAATAGTGAGTGGGGAATATATTTATTGTAGGAAGTCTGAATAAATGAAGAATGGGTATAATTGAAAACTGCTGCATTAGCGAAACTCCATAAAGCTAAGCGCTGTAAAGCGAGACCTACCTTCACTACTAACTGAATAAATACTGAGCGGGCAGCTAATACTTCCTACCCTATGGTGGGGATTAACCTCGCTTCAAGATCTCTGTCTTCACTATGGTAAGAATGGCCACTCTAATGTTGATGAGTTAAATTCACAGTTACCCTTGAAGGAGCGGCTACTTGAGTCTAAGGGCTCTGGAGGCCTCTACAGCTGTTCGTGAGACTGGCGCCAATTATGTGAAAGGTTGGGCATGCTTCCTTACACCTGCTTCCCTTGTTCTCCTAGGAGGAGGTAGTGTACGTGAGTGTTAGCCGACTGTTGTCGGTCGCATCCTGGGGAACCTGATTAACAAAGTTGCCCGAAATGCTTCATAACCAGAGGCTTTCCATATAGCATGCCAGTGATGTCGGTTAGGTCTGTAATAATTGTATCATGTGCTTGTAGAAATAAAGATTTACATTATTATTATTATTATTATTAGTTATTATTATTATTATTATTATTATTATTATTATAACTGAGTGAAAGTCTAAACACCGTCAAAATGATAAACAAAATGCAGATGTAGTCTACACTGACTTTGCAAAAACCTTTGACAAGTACGATCGTGGAGTAATTTCACACAAAAAGCCTGCAAAAGTAATAACTGGGAAGGTGGGCAAATATAACCCAAAGAGTAATAGTAAACGGAGTGAAATCAGAGGTTGCTACTATGTATGTCCCCCAAGGCACGGTACTCGCCCCACTTCTTTTCCTCATTCTCATTTCTGACGTAGACAGGGTCATCAGTCATGGCACTGCATCATCCTTTGCAGGCGATACTAGAATTTATATGAAAGTGGCATCCATAGAAGACACAGACAGGGAGCCTCCAAGCTTATATAAAGCAAGTCTTCCAGTGGGCCACTTACAACAATATGATGTTCAATGAGGGAAAATTTCAGTTATTACGCCATGGAATAATGAAGGAAATAAGAACAAGCTCAGAATACAAAACAAACTTATACCACTCAACAGAAAGTTTGTCAAATGTGAGAGACCTGGGAGTGATAATGTCATATCTCAAGTTCAAGGAGCGTAATAACGTTATCATCGCAATTGCAAGAAAAATGATAGGTTGGATAACTAGAACCTTCAAAATAAGGGATTCCAAGGCAACTACGACACTTCTGAGGTCACTCGTTCTCTCTCAGCAAAACTACTGAGCTAAAAAAAATGTACAGAGAACCTTCACTGCTGGCATAAACTCAGTCTGGCACCTAAATTACCGAAAACACTTGAAATCCCTAGAAGTGTATTCCTTAGAAAGATACATCATAATATACACCTGGAAGATACTGGAGGTATTGGTCCCAAACCTGCACACCGAAATTACTACTTATCAACACAAGAAGAGGCTTGGCAGACAGTGCAGGATACCTCAAATGAAAAGCAGAGGCGCGGTGAGTACACTGAGAGAGAACTCAATAAGCGTTAAGGAACCACGACTTTTCAACACCCTCTCTTCATGTATAAGAGGAATTACCAACAAACCCCTAGCTGTCTTCAAGAGGGAACTCTACAGATTCCTCAAAACAGTTCCTAATCAGCCCGGTTGTGGTCCATACGTTGGGCGGTGGGCACTAACAGGTTGACTGATCAGGCCAGCAACCAGGAGGCCCTGTCTGGGACCGGGGCGCGGGGGCGGTGACCTCCAGAAGCGACTCCAGGTAGCCCTGAGCTGGGTTCCAGTAATGTCCCCTTATTACTGTTCAGTTTCGTTTCAAGATCCTGTTAACATACTAAATTATCATAATGACTCTAGCATTATCTAGTGATGATTCAAGCCTTCCTGATTTAATACTAAGGCTTAATTAAATCCCCCCCGAATTAATGACCGTGTTTACAGTTGAAGTGTTTCCTGGGTTACGATGGGTAACTCAACTGTTACGAGCATGCAACTCTTAGATATTATGCTAAATGTTAAGTTCAGCGCTTCTTTTTATAATAATAATAATAATAATTGTATGTGCACAAATTTTCACCCAAGTTATTTATTATACTTTTCAATGTCCGTATTAATTAGTTGCCCAAAATGTTATATTTTTTATAAATATACTTTTAATGCCTGTTTAGTCAGGGTTCATAATTTCAGTATTCATTCTGTCTGTTCAATATTATTAGATTAAAGAAATGCAATTAATCTTTCTATTAGGTGCCACAAAACATATTTTACAACTAATCGAGGTCTTAAAAAGTCTGATAGAACATAGGTAAGGTTAGTTAAGGTTTGTCAGGAAATAGGACAAGTGTTTCCTGACGCTGGTCTTAGTCACGTTGATGACCCGGAGCTTTTGGTCATCTGACCGACGCCTTCCTCTGGCTTACCGGTCCACCTCTTTAAAAATTATGGTCAGTTATAACCATTTTTTTTTAACATACGTTTATATAAACCTTGTGCCTTTCTGGTTCACTGGTGACCATGTGTCGAGACACCAAAAAGGTCAACCCTTACTCTAATGACCTTTTATATATAAGTCGATGGTTGTTGTGCCTCAAAAGAAGGAAAGGTATATAAAAAATAAAAATTTTATTTGTTATTTTTTGCATATCACAAAATGGTGCGGTATACAAGGGAATAATCAACAGACTTAGCTATGATATTGGCTAATATTGAGGTGAGGCTCGAGTGTTTCTTTATATAAATTTGCCAGTATTAAGCGAAATATGAAATAGAGAGTATCATACTTTGGGCCAATGGAGATTTTTTTTTCTTTTTGTAACTCAAAAATAAACGTAACCCAACCTAACCCCTCCTCAAGTTTATCTCTAAGTCAAGGTTAGGTTAGGTTAGATTAAGCTGGTTCATTTTTTTTTTTTTTACTAACCAATGGATGGGTTAGTAAACTCACATTATGCCACTGTGTCCAAACTTCTAAACTCAGCATTAACTATGATTTTAAACATTATATTTATTTGCCCAAAATATTAACATATATACACTTCTTATTAAATAAAAAAAAATCCCCATTCACCTTTCAAAATTAGTATAATTTACGCTAGTGTTGCAGATAACTTGCAGCCTCCGTGATCCTCGTGTGGTCGATAGGCTTTAAACCTAAAAAAGCAGCCAACCAATATTTTAAGCTCAGTATCTCTCATCTTTTCATTTTTTCTATATATTTTTCCTATAATGGAATTCCCCCCCCACGCGGCCTCCCCCCCCCACGCGGCCTCCCCCACGCGGCCTCCCCCAACAGTGTCCAATACCAAGGCTCCGGGAATTTCCATCTCAGATGTTGTTGTTTTTCAGTGTGTTCTCAAAATTTTTTGATGGCCGATAAATTTGCTTTTTTATTTACTATTTGTAAGTTAATACTTATTATATAGGTATTTTTTTTTAATGAAGAACCTACTAGATGTTTTTATTTGGTATATAAAACGTTCATTCTTTAACTCACGAGAGTGAAGTAATGGAAGCAAGTTCCATACATAGCTTTAAGAAGAGGTATGATAAAGCTCATGGAGCAGGGAGAGTGAATTAGTATCGACCAGTGAAGCGGCGGGGCCAGGAGCTATGACTCGACCTCTGCAACCACATATAGGTGAGTACACGATTACAAACAAATCACGGCACGGGCGGGGATTGAACTCCAGTCGCTAACGCGCCGGTCTGGAGTTCAATCCCCGCCCGTACCGTGGTTTCTATTCTTTATTAACGTATCTACATCTACTGTATGTTTTTGTCACGAACTTTACAAGTATTTGTAGGTAATACAGCGTACATACACTAATATATGAAATGGTTATAATAATAATAATAACCATATTTTTTAAAGGGGAGGACGGGTAAGCCAGCGGAAGGCCTCGGTCAAATGACCAAAAGCTCCAGCTGCGGGTCATCATATGACTAAGACCCGCGTCAGGAGACACTTGTCCTGTTTCCTGACAAACCTTACCTAACCTAACATACAGATACACAGTATATATACTGAAAGTTACTTGTGTATACACATAGGGTTTATTTTAGTTCCTATTATAGAGATTAAAATATTCCCTGACTGGTGGTGAACAGGTAGATGCGTAAGACACTAGTGCAACAGCTGGTTATCTTTATCGTCGAAACGTTTCGCCCGCTCAGCAGGCGTCTCCTGTCCAACATAAAGGTGACTTAAATATTGGAGACAGCAGAAGCAGTACAGAGGTAAATATGAAATGATGAGTGTATCAGCCTCGAAGAAGAAATTTTGAGGCGGTCAGTCACTTATCCTTAATAAGGGAGTTGATGTACAATAATGGTATACAATAACGACAAGATGAATTAAGACACATGTGCAACATCTGGGTGTCTGTATTGTAGATGTTTCGCCCTCCAGTGGCTTTATCAATACAAATTCAACGACATTATTTGAAGACAGTAGAACTATATACAAAAGATGAGGTAATCAGTCCCTCGGCCTTGGAGTTGGTGTGAAGAACACCGAAGTCGTGGAGGTTCTGGAGCAGAGGCTGTTGTTGTTGTTGTATGTTCGCCGGTACATCCGGCCCGGGTCTTCTCCAAATGGTGACCCGGCATTGGCCCCCTGGGTAGAGGGTGTCATCTTCTTTCTTTCTTGCTGTGGCTCCCCATGATGGGGAGTGTCTTCTGTTGGGAGCAGAAGCAAGGAGGCTGGCGCTTATATACTAACGTCAGGTGGAAAGGGACGGGTAGCAGACGAGGGTATAGTCACTGGTAGGCGGGATTGCCTAGTGGAAGAAGGTCAGATTCAGATTATTTATTTCTCTGTAAAAAAATACAATGTGTGTTTTACATTTAAATGACAATACAGTAATTACAAAGATGGCCGTTAGCATGCCTGGCATGCCTGGGCATGCTAGGCATTTCGGGCATACTTAATACTAGAGCTTAATCTATATTACAAATTACATATGAATACAAATTTCAAGTGGTTAAATAGATTTACAATAGTGAGGTAGTTCAGAATAATTAGATTGTACTACAAATTACAAATGAATACAAGTTTCAAATAGTGAGGTAGTTCAGAATATTTAGATTGTAAAATTAGTAATAAGAATGGTTTTGTCTTGGCATGTTACATAGTTTCTATTAAAGCTCCTATACTGGAGTATATCAGGCAAACTTAAAGACTAGTTTGAGATTTATTAGACAATAGCTATATTCGGGATTTTGTTTACTGTCATTTGGGTCAGTGTTGTCGTAGATGAGGAGGATGTGTGTGTATGTGTGTGTGTGTGTGTGTGTGTGTGTGTGTGTGTGTGTCTGTCTGTCTGTCTGTCTGTCTGTCTGTCTGTGTGTGTGTGTGTGCGTGAATTGGTGGTTTTCATGTGTTTAGGTGATGGTGGGGTGTGTTAGTGAAATAAGATGTTTTTTGATGATAGTGTTGAAAATGGTTCTTGAGTTTTCAGGTAGGGAGTTCCAGATTTTAGGTCCTTTAATGTACATTGAACGTTTGTATAGATTTAGCCGGACACGGGGAATGTCATAGAGATTTTTGTGTCTGGTATTCTGCCTATGGGTCCTGTCACAACTATCAAGAAAGCGTTTTAGTTCTGGGTTAATATTGGAATTTATGGTTCTGTACATGTAGGTTGTACAGTAGTAAGTGTGGATGTTCTGGACAGTGAGTAAATTTAGGTCTCTGAAGATTGGGGGAGGGGGGTGTTGCCTGGGATTGGATTGCGTGATAATTCTTACTGCGGCTTTTTGTTGAGTTAATATTGGTTTTAGGTGAGTTGTTGCTGTTGATCCCCAAGCACATATGGCATAGGTGAGGTAGGGATAGATGAGTGAATAGTATAGTGTGATTAGGGCTGATTGTGGTACATAGTAACGTATCTTAGAGAGGATCCCAACCGTTTTGGATACTTTTTTTCCTATGTGGTTGATATGGGTGCTGAAATTCAGGTTGCTTTCAAAGTGTAGGCCCAGGAATTTGCCCTCATTGTGTTTAGCAATGGGAGTGTTGTCAATCATTATGTTCAGTTGTGCAACACCTGTTCTGTTACCAAACACAATGTAGAAGGTTTTGTCAGTGTTAAGTGTAAGTTTGTTGGCTCTCATCTAGGTTGATATTTTTAGTAGCTCTTCATTAACAATAGTGTTGAGTGAGGCAAGATTTGGGTGGGAGATGACATAAGTTGTATCATCAGCAAAGAGAATCGGTTTCAGGTGTTGGGATACGTTGGGAAGATCATTGATGTATAGGAGGAAGAGCAGGGGACCAAGGACACTTCCCTGTGGCACTCCAGTATCAAGTGGTCGTGTAGATGAGGTTGTCTTTAATGGTAACGTATTGATACCTGTTAGTAAGATAGGATTTGAAATACATAAGAATGTGGCCTCTTATACCGTAATGATCAAGTTTTTGGAGAAGGATGCCGTGGTCTACTGTATCAACAGCTTTCTTTAGGTCAATAAAGAGTCCTAACGGATATTCCTTGTTTTCAAGTGCTGTGTAAAGTAAGTCCAGCATTTTTACAATTGCATCGTTTGTACTTTTTTTTTTCTAATGGCAAATTGGCAGGGGTTAAATCTGTTTTGTACAGTAATAAACGAATATAATCTCTTGTGCAGGAGTTTCTCAAAAATTTTGGATAGCAACGGTAAGTTCGAGATTGGCCTGTAGTTATTTACATCTGTGGAGTCACCACCTTTGAGAATTGGTGTAACCCTTGCTGACTTGAGGGGTGCCGGGAAAGTGCCAGTTTCTAGTGAATTGTTAAAAAGTAGTGAAATAGCAGGCGAAAGGACATGAGCCGCTCGCTTGTACAATAGTGGTGGGACTTGAGACAGATTCCCTGATGTATTCTTAGGTGACTTTATAATCATGGCGACTTCAGTGGGTTCGGTAGGTGCAAGATAGAAGGAGGTTGGGAAATTTCCATCTAAGTAATCACTTGCTTGGGCATTGGTACCTGGGATTTTACTGGCGAGATTTGATCCTATGGTTGAGAAGAAGTCATTTAACTTGTTAGCTGTATCAATAGGCTGTAGTTGTGATTCATTTAGTTTAGTCGGGACAATATCCTTAGTTTTTTCAGTTTGTGGCCCAGAATCTGAGTGTTTTCCATCTCTTTTTTATATCTCCTCTTGTTCCGGTGAATCTGCTGGAATAGTACAATTGCTTGGCCTTTTTTATTAGTTTGGTGAGAACTGATGCATAGTGTTTAAGAGTATTTTTGTGTATTAGGCCCTGTCAATATTGTTTTTCATATTGATGTTTCTTATCAATGGATCTTAGTAGGCTGTTAGTTAGCCATGGGCAACCTTGCCGTTTGTTCGTAATCTGTTTCATTTTTATGGGACAATGTTTGTTGCATAGTCTAAGTAAATTGTTAAGAAATATTTCTGTGCAATCATCGATACCAGTGGCATTGGAGAATGCAGTAGGCCAGTCCACCGAGCCTAGCTCTGCTGTGAAGTTACTTATGGAGGCCTCGTCATGAGGTCTAAAGTAAACTTTGTTGTATTCCAGTGTTGGTTTATTTATGTTTGTTAAGAGGAAGGTGGGGTAGTTTGTTAAGAGGAAGGTGGGGTAGTTTGTTAAGAGGAAGGTGGGGTAGTTTGTTAAGAGGAAGGTGGGGTAGTTTGTTAAGAGGAAGGTGGGGTAGTTTGTTAAGAGGAAGGTGGGGTAGTTTGTTAAGAGGAAGGTGGGGTAGTTTGTTAAGAGGAAGGTGGGGTAGTTTGTTAAGAGGAAGGTGGGGTAGTTTGTTAAGAGGAAGGTGGGGTAGTTTGTTAAGAGGAAGGTGGGGTAGTGGTCTGTAGTGCTGTCTGTAATTATCCCTGATTTAAGGGGGGCTAGTACAGTGGACCCTCGGTTTTCGTTAAAAATTATTTCCAGAATGCTGTTTGAGTGCCGTTACCGAACGAATTTGTTCCCATAAGGATAAATGTAAATTAGATTAGTCATTTCAGACCCCCAAATATACACTTACAAAAGCACTTACGAAAATACACTTACATAATTGTTTGAGTTTGGAGGTGAACGAAAACCGAGGGTCCACTGTATATTAAGAACATAAGAACATAAGAAAGAAGGAACACTGCAGCAGGCCTACTGGCCCATGCGAGGCAAGTCCAAATCTCCAACGGCTTAAGCCAATGCCCCGACCCAGCCAGGTCAGGTTACATTCACTTAAGGAAGGAGCACTGCATCTGACCTAGTAGCACAACCTAGTCAGGACCAATTCACACCCACCCGCACCCACTCATATAATTGTCCAGCCGACCACCTGGTCAGGTCACTTCCACTTAAGGAATTAGTACAGGTCAGGTTACATTCACTTAAGGAAGGAGCACTGCATCTGACCTAGTACAAGCTCACACCCATCCACACCCACTCATGTATTTATCTAACCTATTTTTAAAACTACACAACGTCTTAGCATCTATGACGATACTCGGGAGTTTGTTCCACTCATCCACAACTCTATTACCAAACCAGTGCTTTCCTATATCCTTCCTGAATCTGAACTTTTCCAACTTGAAACCATTGCTGCGAGTCCTGTCTTGGCTGGATATTTTCAGCACGCTATTTACATCCCCTTTGTTTATTCCTGTTTTCCATTTGTACACCTCAATCATATCCCCCCTAATTCTACGCCTTTCTAGAGAGTGCAGATTCAGGGCCCTCAGTCTATCCTCATAGGGAAGATTTCTGATACATGGGATCAACTTTGTCATCCTCCTCTGTACGTTTTCCAGTGCATTTATATCCATTCTGTAATACGGTGACCAGAACTGTGCAGCATAATCTAAATGAGGCCTAACCAAAGATATATAGAGTTGAAGAACAACCTGAGGACTTCTGTTATTTATACTTTTGATATGAAGCCAAGGATTCTGTTAGCTTTATTGCGAACACTTATGCACTGTTGTCTAGGCTTCAGATTACTACTAACCAGAACTCCTAAATCCTTCTCGCAATTACAAGTAATAAGATCTATATTATTCAGCTTATATGTGGCATGGTTATTGTCCTGCCCAACATTTAGAACTTTGCATTTGTTTACATTAAACTGCATCTGCCACTTCTCCGACCACTGCATCAGTCTATTCAAATCATCCTGGAGTGCTCTAATGTCCTCGTTTGAATGAATTGGACGGCCTATTTTGGTGTCATCAGCAAATTTACTTATGCTACTATTTATTCCCTCATCTATGTCGTTTATGTAAATTGTAAACAACAGGGGCCCAAAACTGACCCCTGTGGAACACCGCTTGAGACACGCCCCCATTCTGATTTCTCTCCATTTATGCAAACTCTCTGCCGCCTATTAGTCAACCATGCCTCTACCCAGGAAAAATATCTCCTCCTATTCCGTGTGCCTTAAGTTTCCTCAGTAGCCTCTGATGTGGAACTTTATCGAAAGCCTTACTGAAGTCCATATACACAATATCATATTCATTACCATGATCTACTTCCTCAAACACCTTAGTGAAAAAAGTTAGTAAATTCGTAAGACATGAACGCCCCTTTGTAAAACCGTGTTGAGATTCATTAATCAATTTATGCTTTTCAAGATGGCTACGAATTGCCTCGGCAATTATTGATTCCATAAATTTACCAACTATGGAGGTAAGGCTTATTGGTCTATAGTTCGAAGCTAAGGACCTGTCACCTGCCTTGTAAATAGGTATTACATTTGCCCTTTTCCACTTGTCTGGCACTATGCCAGTTTGTAGTGATATATTGAAAAGATTTGCCAAAGGTTTGCTAAGTTCCTCTTTACATTCCTTTAAAACTCTTGCAAACAGTTCATCAGGGCCTGGGGATTTGTTAGGTTTTAATTTCTCTATTTGTTAGTTACTGGCTGGTCATCTGAAAGGCCAAGGTTAATGTTGAAGTCTCCAGCTAAGAGAAGGTGGTGCTTGTTCATTTGGTTGTGTGTTATTAGTGTCTTTAAATTATCGCTAAAATTTGTTATGTTAGTATGAGGCATCCGGTAGATGGCATCGATTGTTATAGGAGTCTTAAGTTTTTTTACAGTAAAATTTGCAAAAATATATTCTCCGCATTCATCATTAAAGCAGGTGGTGTTATAACAAGATAGTTCGTTGGAGTAATAGATTGCAATACCACCCCGAATTTGGTTTGGTCTGCAGTTGTGGATTGCAGTGTATCCTGGTATTGAGTAGATATATATTGTGGCCTGCTTAAGCCAGGTTTCAGTAAGAATAATACAGGAGAAGGTTGTCTTTAGGGTATCAAGGAGTGCCAGGAGGTCATCATAGTGTTTCCTTAGGGACCTGATATTGTAATTAAGAATTGTAATGTTTTTAGCAGTATTTAGGACAGTGCTGGCTTGTGATGCTGTATAATAGAGACAGTTACTTTCCATTAAATTTTGATTGGGAGATAGATTATATAGGTTTATATCTGGGTCGACGTGATCATTCATCATTAGGTTTGAAGATAATTCTTTGTATCATGTATAGTGTGTTGAGTTCTAGTACTGATGTCTGTAATAGTGGGATGTTTGGACAAGTGTATAGCTAATGCATGTTAGTCAAGTAGACTGAAGAAACCAATAAACATAATGAAACTCATGTTAACTATGTATTAAGCTAGAATGAACTAGAGTATTAACTAGATATAAGCTATTATTATAAAATTATAATATAATGTAGCACCAGACTATGAATTGTGATTGCACTAAAGATAACAGTTGTTGTTTAAAATATATAGTAGAATAATATATGCACAATTCTAATTTAAAGACTATGTGAGGTTTTGCACTGCTATGTATATAAGATGGTAAACTGTAAATAGGAGTATTGGGTAATAGAAGATAACACAATAAGTAGACTGATATAATATTCTAATAATTCTAATAATATTCTAATGCTATTTATAAACTGTAACTGGGAATATTTGGCAATGACAGATTTTATAAAAAGTAAAAATAATATGACAATGATAGATATTAAAAAAGCAAATAAAAAAAAGTTGTGTAAATAGATAAGAATTTAGAAATTTGGAAATGTAATATAAATTGTAAATGACAATATTTGATAATAGATGATATTAAAAAAGAAAAAAAAGTAAAATATAACTATAAAAAAGATAATAAGAAATTTAAATTATAATAACAGTTAATTAATAAAAGATAAAAAATGTATGAATGTTAAAAATGTATAAAATTGACAAAAAGTAAGGCAGTAATAAGGTAAATACTGCACAATACAGTACAATAGAAAGTAGTTTAAAAAAAGTATAGCATTAAATTAATAGACTGATAAGAGATAATTAAGTGGATAAATTAAAAAAAAGAAATACAAGCTATAAGTAGTGTTTGAGCAAAGTTGACAATTTACTGCTGTCAGATTGACAAATTCAAATGAATACTAGGGTTTGTGGAGATTAAACTGATGAAGAATTGGGGTTTCATATCACTATTCGTGGAAAGTGGGTACAAACTGCATTTTATTCCAGTTCAGTGAGGCCGGAGTCTCTGAGGAACTTTTTCAGTTCGTGTTCAGTAGAAATAGTATATCTCCTTCATGTTGGCTCTTTTTTAACAGCAATTTTTCCATCTCTCGCAAAGCACTGATGAATTTTCCTGCCAAGTCGCAACTTTCTTAGTCTATAGAGGAGATTTTGCCGCAGTTTGGTCAGGCATTCGTTTACATACACCTCACTTTTCACTGTAATAAAAGTATTTAGAAGATTATTTCTTTGAGAGCTACAGTTGAATTTTAGTATTACTGATTTCTTTCCAGTTTGGTATCCTATCACGTTACACTCCTTTATTTCATCACTTGGTATGTTAAGACGAAGATGGTCTTGGATGAGTTGTAAGGTGGTTTGTTTACATGTTTCCTGAGTTATAGTTGCTGGAAGATGTTTGCTGTTCACTACAACTGAGTCAGATAATTGTTGTTGGTCGAAGTGGTCTTGGAAATTGTTCATAACATCTGTAAGTTGTAAGTCCACTCTTTCTCTTTCATTCTTGATGTTGGTGGTCAGGTGGGTAACTTGTTCGTTTAGGCGGGTGATGGAGTCCTCTGACTGGGTGTGGGTGATGGTTAATTGGTCCAGTGCTGTTAGATTATTTTCTAGAGCTTTAATCCTGTCCATGCACTGTGTGTTGGTGGCTCACAAGTCCTTAATTTCCCGGGTTAACGTATCATTGGACTTTTTAAGTTCATCCATTTCCTGAGTTAACATGCTGATTTTTTGACTTTGCTTCCTGATGAGTTCGGCTATTTCTGGGTATTTAATGTTCAAATCCTCAAATTCAGAGGAATTAATTATCTTGGATTCTTGTGGCGGTGGCCATATTTGTTGTTGTTGCCAGGCGAGTGTTGTGGTGGTGGCGCTGGGTGGTGGTGAGGGTTGTGGCCTGGCTGGCAGTAGGAGAAGTTTTCTGTGTAGTATTGCTTCTCTCACCTGTGTTCCTGGGAGCCCTTGGTTGATTACTGGACCTTCTCTTGCTGCCCTGTCCCCTGGCCATTGACAGTTGTGGCAGATGAAATGAAGATACTGGGTAGTGTGCACATGCTGAAATTTTCCTTTTACCTGGCAGCGGGGTAGATGGCGGTAACACAAGTCTTCAATTGGTTATATAGCGTAATTTGGGTAATTTCTGCAGATGAATTATATCATTCTGGGTATCCACGTATCTTAGTGTTATGTGGGTCCTTGCTAGGCCATCACAGCGTTGCTAGGAACCTCTGGTGGAAGTAAAATAGAGGAACAACAATCTTGCTGCCGTGAAGAAGGTTATGTGCAAGTCCTCAGAATCAAGATTCCATGATGTTGCAGTGTCTGACAAGGTGTACAAGAATGGTATACAATACCAACAAGATGAAATTAAGACACATGTGCAACATCTGGGTATCGTTATTGTAGACGTTTCGTCAACCAGTGGCTTTATTTATTTTTTTATTAACACATCAGCTGTTTCCCACCAAGGCAGGGTGGCCCGATAAAGAAAAACTTTCATCATCATTCACTCCATCACTGTCTTGCCATAGGCATACTTACACTACAGTTTTAAAACTGCAACATTTAACACCCCTTCTTCAGAGTGCAGACACTGTACTTCCCATCTCCAGGACTCAAGTCCGGCCTGCCGGTTTCCCTGAATCCCTTCATAAATGTTACTTTGCTTCCACTCCAACAGCACGTCAAGTATTAAAAACCATTTGTCTTCATTCACTCCTATCAAATACGTTCATGCATGCTTGCTGGAAGTCCAAGCCCCTCGCACACAAAACCTCCTTTACCCCCTCCCTCCAACCATTCCTAGGCCGACCCCTACCCCGCCTTCTCTCCACTACAGATTTATACACTCTCGAAGTCATTCTACTTTGTTCCATCCTCTCTACATGTCCAAACCACCTCAACAACCCCTCCTCAGCCCTCTGGATAATAGTCTTGGTAATCCCGCACCTCCTTCTAATTTCCACACTACGAATTCGCTGCATTATATTCACACCACACATTGATCTCAGACATGACATCTCCACTGCCCCAGCCTTCTCCTCGTTGCAATATTCACCACCCATGCTTCACACCCATATAAGAGTGTTGGTATAACTATACTCTCATACATTCCCCTCTTTGCTTCCACGGAAAAAGTTCTTTGTTTCCACGGACTCCTAAGTGCACCACTTACCCTTTTACCCCCATCAATTCTATGATTCACCTCATCCTCCATATACCCATCTGCTCACACGTCCACTTCTAAATATCTGAATACACTCACCTCCTCCATATTCTCTCCCTCCAATCTGATATCCAATCACCTAATCTTTTTGTTATCCTCATCACCTTACTCTTTCCTATATTCACTTTCAATTTCCTTCTTTTACATACCCTACCAAACTCATTCACCAACCTCTGCAACTTCTCTTCAGAATCTCCCAAAAGCACAGTGTCATCAGCAGCAAAAAGCAGCTGTGACAAGTACCACTTTGTGTTAGATTCTTTATCTTTTAACCCTACACCTCTTGCCAACACCCGCGCATTCACTTCTCTTACAACCCCATCTATAAATATATTGAACAGCCAAGGTGACATCACACATCCTTGTCTAAGGCCTACTTTTACTTGGAAATAATCTCCCTCTCTCCTACATACTCTAACCTGAGCCTCACTATCCTCGTATAAACTCTTCACTGCTTTCAGTAACCTACCTCCTATTCCATACACCTGCAACATCTGCCACATTGCCCCCTATCATACGCCTTTTCCAAATCCATAAATACCACAAAAACCTCTTTACCCTTATCTAAATATACTGTGCAGCTATATGTTTCACCATAAACACTTGGTCTACACACCCCCTACCTTTCCTAAAACCTTTTTGTTCATCTGTTATCCTACTCTCCGTCTTGCTCTTAATTCTTTCAATAATAACTATACCATACCATTACACTTTATATTCCCCTATAATTTTTGCACTCTCTTTTGTCCCCTTTGCCTTTATACAAAGGAACTATGCACGCTCTCTGCCAATCCCTAGGTACCTTGCCCTCTTCCATACATTTATTGAATAATAGCACAAACTACTCCAAAACTATATAGTATCCACCTGCGTTTAACATTTCTATCTTTATCCCATCAATCCCAGCTGCCTTACTTCCTTTCATTTTTCCCACTGCTCCACGAACTTCCCCCACACTTACTACTGGCTTTTCCTCACTCCTACAAGATGTTATTCCTCCTTGCCTTATACACGAAATCACAGCTTCCCTATCTTCATCTACATTTAACAATTCCTCAAAATATTCCCTCCATCTTCCCGATACCTCTAACACTCCATTTAATAACTCTCCTCTCCTATTTTTAACTGTCAAATCCATTCATTCCCTAGTCTTCCTCAACTTATTAATCTCACTCCAAAACTTTTTCTTATTTTCAACAAAAATTCGTTGATAACAACTCACCCACTCTCTCTTTTTACATTGCTTCACCACTCTCTTAACCTCTCTTTTTCTCTCCATATACTCTTCCCTCCTTGCATCAATTCTACTTTGTAAAAACCTCTCATATGGTAACTTTTTCTCCCTTACTACTCTCTTTACATCATCATTCCACCAATCACTCTTCTTCCCTCCCGCACCCACTTTCCTATAACCACAAACTTCTGCTGAACACTCTAACACTACATTCTTAAACCTACCCCATACCTCTTCAACCCCGTTGCCTATACTCTCACTAGCCCATCTATCCTCCAATAGTTGTTTATATCTTACCCTAACTGCCTCCTCTTTTAGTTTATAAACCTTCACCTCTCTCTTACTTGTTGCTTCTATTTTTACTTGTATCCCATCAATCTTTTACTCTCACTGTAGCTACAATTAAAAAGTGATCTGATATATATGTGGCCCCTCTATAAACATGTACATCCTTGAAGTCTACTCAACAGTCTTTTATCTACCAATACGTAGTCCAACAAACTACTGTTATTACGCCCTACATCATATCTTGTATACTTATTTATCCTCTTTTTCTTAAAATATGTATTGCTTATAACTAAACCCCTTTCTATACAAAGTACAATTAAAGGGCTCCCATTATCATTTACACCTGGCACCCCAAACTTACCTACCACACCCTCTCTACATGTTTCTCCTACTTTAGCATTTAGGTCCCCTACCACAATTACTCTCTGACTTTGTTCGAAAGTTCATATACATTCGCTTAACATCTCCCAAAATCTCTCTCTCCTCTTCACTCCTCTCTTCTCGAGGTGCATACACGCTTATTGTGACCCACTTTTCGCATCCGACCCTTATTTTGATCCACATAATCCTTGAATTTATACATTTATATTCCCTCTTCTCCTTCCATAACTGATCTTTCAACATTATTGCTACCCCTTCCTTAGCTCTAACTCTCTCAGATATTCCTGACTTAATCCCATTTATTTCTCCCCACTGAAACTCGCCTACCCGTTTCAGCTTTGTTTCGCTTAGGGCCAGGACATCCAACTTCTTTTCATTCATAACATCAATAATAATAATAATAATAATAATAATAATAATAATAATAATAATAATAATAATAGTTTATTTGGACATGATACAAAGAATTACATTTGGTTATTGAGATTACATGAGGTGTACATGCCTAAAGCCCCTAATATGCAGGGCATTTTGGGCAGACTTAAAATTAACTTAAAACTAAATTGTAAGAATTTTTGTAGATAGTTGACAATGAGTATAGGTGAGTATTTAAGCTATGAAATTTGAACATAGTTTAGACATGACATTTTTTAAACATAGTTTTGTACTTTTGTCTTCATTATAAAATTAATTAAATAAGATTAAACAAATTAAAGCAATAATAATAATAAAATAATAAAAAGTTATGGTTGATAATTTATAAAATTAGTAAAGTTGCATATCTAAGTTATAAAGTTTGAATATAAGTTGAACATATCAATTAATTGTAGCAATTTATTGTAGCAATGCAACTAATTGAGTGAGATAACAATTTAAAACAATTAATTGCATTGCAGTTAGTTTACGTGGTCATTATAATGTAAGTGTTGTGGAAATAATTAGCTAAGTATGTAATATTCATAACAGGTTTTACATTCAATTGATTAGTCAGGTTTTTACGTTAAGTGATTATTCTACTTTGCTGGGAATGTTTGATATTGAGCAATTAGCTTTGGGTGAGAAGGTGGTTTTTAGCATCGTTTTGAATTGGGGTACAGGTAGGGTTTCTTTGGCAATGACAGGTAATGAATTCCAAATTTTCGTGCCTTTTATATGCATTGAGTTTTTACATAGTGTTAGATGGACACGGGGAATATCAAGGAGTGATCTGTGTCTAGTGTTATGGTCATGTGTCCTGTTAAAATTGGTAAGGAGAAGTTTGAGTGGTGGGTTAATATTTGCATAGAGTGTTCTATGTATGTAATAGGCACAGTAAAAAGTATGGATGTCTTGTATGGTGAGTAAGTTTAGGTTTTTGAATATTGGTGGAGTATGTTGCCTGGAGTGAGAATTTGTTATCATTCTAACTGCTGCCTTTTGTTGTGTTATTAGTGGTCTAAGATGAGTTATTGATGTAGAGCCCCATGCGCAGATTCCATAGGTGAGGTAGGGGTAAATGAGTGAGTGATATAGGGTAAGGAGAGCTGGTTGTGGAACATAGTACCGTATCTTGGATAGTATTCCCACGGTCTTTGAGACTTTCTTGGAGATTTGTTGTATATGTGTCTGAAATTTGAGGCCACTGTCAAGATGGATTCCTAAGAATTTTCCCTCTGTGAGTTTTGTGATAGGGGACCCGTTTATCATTATGTTAAGTGGTGCGTTTGTAGCTCTGTTCCCAAACTGGATAAAATAGGTTTTATCAATATTGAGAGTAAGTTTGTTGGTCATCATCCAGGTAGATATTTTCTGCAATTCAGTATTTGCAGTGTTATCTAGTGTGTCTGGGCTTGGGTGAGAGATAACGTATGTAGTGTCATCTGCCAAAAGTATGGGTTTGAGTAGTTGAGATGCATTTGGTAGGTCGTTAATGTAAATGAGAAAGAGTAGTGGGCCAAGAACACTTCCCTGTGGGACACCTACGGTAATAGTTTGCGCGGTGGAGCTAGCTCCATTTGTGTACACATATTGGTTTCTGTTGCTAAGGTATGATTTTAGGTAGTTTAGGGAGTGTCCTCTTATACCATAGTGCGATAATTTTAAGTGTAACAGATCATGGTCAACTGTATCAAAAGCTTTACGTAAATCTCTTTCCTATCATCTGCACTACATCCACGCACATTCAAACATCCCAGTTTTATTAAAAATTTCTTCTTCTCTTTTTTAGTAAATGTATACAGGAAAAGGAGTTACTAGCCCATTGCTCCCGACATTTTAGTCGCCTCATACGACACGCATGGCTTACAGAGGAAAGATTCTTTTCCACTTCCCCATGGAGAATAGAGGAAATAAAGAAGAACAAGAGCTATTAAGAAAAAAAAAACCTAGATATGATTACCTGATTACCTCATCTTTTGTATATAGTTCTACTGTCTTCAAATTATGTACTAGAATTTGTACTAGAATTTGATAAAGTCACTGTGGGTAGTAGGTTGGTAGACAGCCTCCACCCAGGGAGGTACTACCGTCCTACCAAGTGAATGTGAAACAGAAACCTGTAACTGTTTTACATGATGGTAGGATTGCTGGTGTCATTTTCTGTCTCATAAACATGCTGTATAACACTACACAACATGCATATATATATATATATATATATATATATATATATATATATATATATATATATATATATATATATATATATATGCAAAAGATCACAGTAAACAGGTGATATCAAAATATGCAAGACAAGCGCTTTCGTGACTACTCACATTAACAAGGAACTATAAAAGGAAACGTGAGAAGAAGGCTTATAAAGAGGCAGAATACACCTCACAGTCACATCACACTAACAAAGACAACACCTCACAGTAGCGTAACATCACACGACTCTGTGAAGAGGAACATAGGAAAGGACCTGAAACTCTTCCCAAGAATTAAGATTAGTATAATTTATCATTAAATTCTTCCCAAATTTTATTAATTATAAATGAATCCAATTTATATAAACCAAAAGAAATATTCATATTATTTTCAAAACTGCTTTTAATGAAACATGATTCTATTATATTCCTCTCAACCATGGACTTGCTTGATACAACTTTCTCAGCATTTTGAAAATCAATTGGATGGTTAAAGTCTCTCACATGAATAAATAGAGCATTAGAATCTTGTCCAGTTCTAATGCTATATTTATGTTGTTTTAATCTTAGTTCAAGACTTTTACCAGTTTGACCATAATAAACTTTATTATGGTGAAGAACAGGAGGAGTGTGAGGTTGTCAGTCCCTCAATCTTGAGTCGATGTTGTCAGTCCATCAATCTTGAATAGAATAACAGCATATGAGCAGATTGAGGGACTGACAACCTCACACTCCTCCTGTTCTTCACGATTCTCCTTTGTATTGACTGATGAAGCCACTGTGTGGCGAAACGTTTCCTCAATAAAGATACACAAGTGTTGCATATGTGTCTAATTTACCAACACGTCGGTTCTCTGAACCATTCATTCACATACTGCTTATGTGTTTATTTTTCCACTTCTGTGGCATGCACTAATACTACTCTCTCTGTATATAGTGTACATACTTTGTATAAAGCCTTATAATATACTTGGTGAAGGAAAATACGAAACTCATATATATATTCATAATTGCTTGGTGAAGGAAATACAATTCAAAGCATTTTCTACTGTGTTTCTTTGCTCCAAGCTCCCTTTTACACTCATGATAACAGGCCTTTGAACCTGAGGATGTAATAGGTGTCAAAAATTGATTTTAGGCGTGATATACCGTTCTCCAAACTTAGATAGGGAACAAGGGAGATTATTTTGGGAGGAAATTGTTAAGGCCACAATGCACGATAACATAGTAATTCTAGGGGACTTTAACCTTAGTCAGATTGATCGGAATTTCTTGACAGGGAATTTAGAATCTAACAACATTTTAGAAGTAGTTCAGGATTGTTTTTTGAAGCAGTTTGTGACAGAACCTACAAGGGGAAATAACCTACTTGACTTGGTTCTGGCAAACAAGGAAACCCTTGTTAATAATTTAGAAATTACAGAGGAACTCGGCACAAGCGACCACAAATCAATTATCTTTAGCATTGAATGGATATATGATAGTAGGGATAATTCAGTAACGGTCCCAGATTTTTGCTTAGCAGATTACAATGGGCATAGGGAATACATATCATCTGTGGACTGGGGTAACAAAGACAGCTATCAATATGACAGCTTTCTTAACACTATACAGGCTGAAATTAAGACACATGTGTAATATCTGGGTATCTTTATAGTAGACGTTTCGCCATCAATACAAAATTCTAGGACATAATTTGAAGAGAGTAGAACTATATACAAAAGATGAGGTAATCAGTCCCTCGGACTTGGAGTTGGTGTGTTCAGCACCGTTGGTGTAGAGATTCTCTACACCAACGGTGCTGAACACACAGTGGCTTCCTCAATAAAGATACCCAAGTGTTGCATATGTGTCTAATTTATCAACTTGTCGGTTCTCTGAACCATTCATCTGCATCCTGTCTGACACAGCCTCGACTGATTACCATCCACTAGTCCCTCGACTATTGGATGGTACCACTATGACCCCGCCTCCTTCTGCTTTGCCTCACCTGTCTACAGTATATAAGCAACTTCTTTTGCCGGGTCACCATTTGGAGAAGACCCGGGCCGGATGTACCGGCGAACATACAACAACAACCTATGCCCTATGCTTTCAAACCTGCTCCCGTCTATGGTGGACCGGGAGAACTGCAGAGAGCTCCTAGGCACCCTTCTCAGCTTGGTTCTGCTGGACCCAAAGTCGTCAGCAAAATTGCAGGAACATCTCGGCAGTGTCTTCGTGTCCACAATCAAGAGGAGACAGGAAATGATGACTCCATCGAGGGAGTCCATGGACGAGCAGGAGTGGATGGATTCCGATGGGTCGCTCTCCAGCCCTTAAAAATTCTACAGTGGAACATCTGTGGTCTGCGACAGAAAATCCACCTTGTCATCGAAACGGCAGTCCAGGAGGCAATCGACGTTTTCCTGCTCCAGGAGACCTTAGTGAACCCGCCGCCGAACCCGCAGCCTACCTACAGCGAGCTGGAGCCCCCACCAGGGGCATGGCAGTCTACGTGAGGAACTCCATTCCCCACTCAATCGTCAGCGACCCCATCAACTGTGGCGAAGGAGTTGAGGTGCAAACTTTCACTCTGCACCTACCAGCCGGGCCACTAACGATCTATAATGTGTAACGGAACCCGAGAGTCACCCTCGACCTCTCCGAAGTTGCAGCTCTCGCTGTGTCACCCAGCCATGGCGTGCTGGTGGCAAGGGATATCAATGCCCACCATGAGCTACTGCGCTCGGTCACTCCCACAAATGAGACAGGCAGGCACCTGGCAGCAGTGCTGGAGGATGTGCCCGAGATCGCCCTCCTCAACACAGGAGAGCCGACCCACCACTATGGCAACCGACTGGACGTCACGCTCCTCTCCCGGATGCTACTTCCAGGAGCCAGTTGGGAAATCCACCCTCTTCTCACCAGCGACCATTTTGCAATCGTCACCACTCTGTCGCTCTCAAGGCACCCTCCGTACTCCCCACCTCCACGGTGGAGCACTAAGAAGGCTGACTGGCAGTGCTTCCAGGACGTCATCCAGCAGTGGTGGGAGGAGACTGATCTCTCTGACGACACAGATGAGGCTACCCAGAGCCTCCAAGCAGCTTTCTCTCGAGCAGCCGAGGCGGCAATACCACTCACAAGGGTCGGGGGAACGCCCAAGCGTGATTGGTGGTTCTATGACGAGGCAGTCAAAGAACAAAACCACCGCATCAATCGTGCCCGTAGGTTACATCGACGCAACCCCACGGCTGGGTCCCTCAGGCTTCTGCGAGAGGTGGTGCGGCACGCACGCCACATCTCCCACAGGACACGTCTGGCAAAGTGGTTTGAGTGGTGTGCTTCCTTCAGCCACTACTCTACCCTGTCTGAGATCTGGAAGAAGATCAGCATAGCTACGGGAAAGCGTAGAGGCGCTGTGCGTGCTCACCATGACCTGGCTGGGGAGGCAGAGAGGCTGGTGGTACTCTTCACATCCAAGGCAGCCACAGCCCGCCTACCCAAGGACATCCAGGACCTCCAGGCCACCCTCCTCCCTGGTAGGACTGCCAGGATTCTAGAGGCATCCCAGGCACAAGACGACACCGACGTCGAGTTCACCGGTCGGGAGCTGCAAGCGGCCATCAAGACTTCACGGGACACGGCCCCCGGGCAGGACGGAATCACCTACAGTATGATCTCAAAGGCAGGTCCTCACGGGCATGACGCCCTCCTGGAAGTCATCAACCGTACTTGGAGGGTCGGGCGACTTCCCACCGCATGGAAGGAAGCCAACATCCTGCCGATCCCCAAGCCCAGGGATCCAGGCAACATGCGGCCCATTTCCCTCACCAGCTGCCTATCCAAGGTTGCAGAGAGGATGGTGTTGGAGCGCCTAAGATGGAAGCTTGGTCCGGAGCACCAACACATCTACGGCTTCACACGGGGAGTGGGCACCTCTGAGAGCGTCACCACCCTCATGGCCAGCATTGAGTCTGACAAGAGGCTGAAGATTGTCATCTTTCTCGACTTTGAGAAGGCCTTCGAGCTGGCCAGTGCACCGGCCATCCTCGACCTACTGGTGCGCAGAGGAGTGAGGGGCAAGCTGCTCGCCTGGGTCGGCTCATACCTACAGGGCCGGCAGGCGCGGGTACGCTTCCATGGCACCCCGCAGGGCGGAGTCCTCAGCCCAACTCTCTTCTGAGCTGGTGCAGCTGACGTTCTCAGCAGGCACCTGACTGCTCAGCTACGCTGATGACCTGGCACTCATTGTCATCGGGAAGCCCGGACTGTTGCGCAAAGCCCAACGCGACCTCAGCCTGCTAGCTACCACCTGCCGTCACCTCGGCCTCAAGGTTTCGGCGGACAAGTCCAAGGCCATGATCTTTCATGCCAAGGTGCCTGATACCAGGCTGAAGATCTCAGACATCAACCTGGACTGGGTCAGCAGTTACCAGTATCTGGGTATATGGATTGACAGCCGACTCTCTTTCCGCGTGCCATGCAACATGTCACGGCCATGCGTGCCATGGCCAATCCTAGGACTGGTGCCAGCCACGATATTCTCCGGATGTTCTACGTGCAGGCGGTGCGCTCGCTAGTCGACTATGGTGCAATCACCCTTGCCCATGCTCATCCCTCATGCCTCAAGCACCTCAGCGTTGTACAAAATGCTGCGGCTCGGGTCATGCTGGGGGCCCCGGGCTGGACCAACACAGTGACTCTGAACAGAGAGGCCCAACTGCAGCCCCTAAGTGACAGGATCACCCTCGTTGCTGCCAGGAGGTTGGCCAAATTTGTCCAACTACCGGGCAGTGAGCGCCTGCTGAGAGACCTCCTTGACCGTCAGTGAGGCAACTTCGCAAGAGGCCGTGTCCGACTATGGTTGTGGTCGGCTGCGGAAGTGACAAAGGAGCTCCTGCCCATGCCGCTCCTCGATGGGTACACCGTGCCACCGCAATGGGCACCGGAACCTGTCGTAATCCACCTTGCAAACCTGCCAGCCAGCAAGCGTCACTGTCCACAGTGCGTGCTGCAGCGGTGGGCAGCTGCAAGCATTGCTGCAGCGGAGCATCCCGGGTGTGCAGTGTACTACACTGATGGATCAAGAGACCCCGAGGCCGGCCACACGGGTTCCGGAATATATCACTCCTCCCTACCGGCCGGCTGGCGCCTCCCAGACCACTGCAGCATCCTACAGACAGAACTCCATGCCATCCAGAGGGCCATCCAACATGCACTCCTGGAACACCACCAACCTCCAGTCATCCACGTCGACTCCAGGGCAGTGATACAGGCCATCATGCATAGGGAGCCCAAGGATAACATCTGGCTCCTCACAGCCATCAGAAGAGACCTACACTCATTTGATGAGCAGGGCCGGCAAGCAACAATCAATTGGATACCAAGCCACATCGACCTTGCTGGGAATGATGCGACGGATGGGGTGGCTAAGTCTGCCACACTTGCGGCCCAACCTGCGACTACAATTGCCATTAGCCGCAGGCAGGTGCACCTGGGGCAGCTTTGGCAGCCAGACACCCACTATCAGCACCGGAAGCATCTCGGAGCCGGCACTGGTATGACAGAGCGACACGTAGGGAGCCACCACCAAACATGAGGAAACTGAACAGGGAGCTGCAAATCAGCGTCCACCGCCTGCGACTCGGCTACCCTACTGCAAAGCGCCTCATTGAACGCATGGGTGAGGAGCTTTGACGCCACTGCGACCGGATGGTTCCAAAGCCTCTAGTTCACTACATGCTTGACTGTCCTGCGACGACGTCCATCCACAGCAGGCACTTCCCGATGGCACCTGGGGATCTGACCCGCGAGGACAAAGCAGCCCGGCTAGTTTACCTGGCCATTCATGACTTGGAGACACTGCTCCCAGTCCTAGCCACCCACCCGCCCCCTCGATGACGACGCCGGAGAACCCTGACAATGACCAAGACTACAGCTATTCTTTCTCTCACTTCCTTCTTTCTTATCCCCCCATCCTTCTTCCTATGTAGGTAGAACCACAGCCTGAAGTACCAAGATCTGCTGATGAAGATGCGACGTCAGAAGACACTCCCCACCATGGAGAGCCACAGCAAGAGAAAAGAAGAAGTCAACCCCCACCCAGGGGCCCCCAAGAAAGAAGAAAGAAGATGACCAACACCCTCTACCCAGGGGGCCAATGCCGGGTCATCATTTGGAGAAGACCCGGGCCGGATGTACCGGCGAACATACAACAACAACAACCAATGCTATACTTACTACAAGATTGATGGACTGAACACATCGACTTCAGGCCGAGGGACTGATTACCTCAAACTTCTTTTGCCCTATGCTGTACTTACTACAAGACTGATGGACTGAACACATCGACTTCAGGCCGAGGGACTGATTACCTCAAACTCCTCCTCTCTTTACAACTTTCTACTTTGTATTAGACTGATGAAGCCACGTTTCCTCAATAAAGATACCCAAGTGTTGCATATGTGTCTAATTTATCAGTATAAGAAATCTCCCGTATGAAGATAGACTTAGAGCGTTGAATCTCCACTCTCTGGAGAGACGTAGAATAAGGGGAGATATCATCGAGGTGTACAAGTGGATGATGGGCATAAACAAAGGAGATATTAATAAAATACTGAGGATATCGAACCAAGTAAGAACCAGAAATAACGGATTTAAATTGGATAAATTTAGATTTAGAAAGGACATAGGCAAGTACTGGTTTTCGAACAGAGTTGTAGAGGAGGCAACGTTGTTGGCAGACGTAGGAGTGAGGAGCTGATTAGCAGCTATAGGTCAGCAATAGACAGAATTAGGAAGAAGGGTGGGAACCCTGTCATATGTGGTGTTTTGCCAAGGAGAGGAGTTGGAAATGAATGGTTGTCCAGGGCAATTGGTGTCAATTGCTGGCTGGACAAATACTGTAAGGAAAATGCAGTAATATTCATTGACAACTGGGACCTCTTCTATGGCAGAAATGACATGTATGCCAGGGATGGGGCGGAGCCTGCAGGGGGGGTGACCTGCTTGGCTTGGTTCTGGCGAGCAGGGGGACCCTTGTTGGTGGTTTGGAGATTGCAGGGGAGCTCGGCTCAGGCGACCGCGGGTCGGTTGCCTTTGGCGTTGGGTGGATGTGTGATGGTGGGGATGGTTCGGTGGCGGTCCCAGATTTTCGCTTGGCAGATTGTAGTGGACTTGGGGAGCACTTGTCGGCTGTGGACTGGGGTGGGGAAGAGAGGTGTCGGTGTGACAGTTTTCTTGGCACTGTGCGGGCTTCCCAAGGAACATTTGTCCCGTATGGGGAGGTTGGATTGGGTAGAAATGACCCAAAGTGGATGAATGGTGGGCTCGGGTGTCTTTTGGGGCAGAGGTGGGGAATTTGTGGGCACGTGGGGTGGGGGTGGGGGTCATCTTATGAATCAGTGTGCTGACATTGAGAGGCACTTTGGGAGGGATGAGAGGGGCTGGACGGGACTGTGAAGTTAGAGTTGCTGAGGATTCGGAAGCTGGCCCAGGGTTTTTTTTCCGGGTTTGTGGAGCAAGGGTTGGGGATGGGATGGGTCCCCTTGAGGGTAACTCTGGGCATCTTGCTGACGGGAAGAATGATGTGTGCTCTGTTTTTGGTAATTGTTTTCTCTCAGTTTTCACACAGGAGGACGCTGGTAGTGTCCCAGTAATTGATTTTTGCAGGGGCCCAGAAGAAGATGGATTGTGTGGTATCACAGTCGCTGGCGAGGTGGTTGCGAAACGGCTGGACCGGCTGAGGCAGGATGGGTCGCCGGGTCCTGATGAGCTTTTTGCGGGGGTTCTTGGGGAATGCAGGGGGGAGCTCTGTGGACCATTGTCTGACATTTTTGGTTTGTCTCTTTGAACGGGTGTGGTGTCTGATATGTGGAGGGTGGCTGGTGTGGTTCCTATTTTTGGGGCAGAGGATGGGTCGCTGCCATCAGGTTGCCGCCCGGTGGGCCTGACCTCAATTGTGGGCAGGTTGCTGGAGTCAATTGTGGCTGATGTTATTGGAAACCATCTGGATGACCATGGTTTGATTGGTGATGCTCAGCGTGGATTCGCGAAGGGCCGTTCCTGCCTATCTGATTTGTTGGCCTTCTTCAGTGGAGCTTTTGAGGCTGTTGATCGCGATAGGGAGTTCAATGTTGTTTGTTTGGACTTTGGTAGGGCTTTTGATGGAGTTCTGCGCCAGGGACTGTTGGGGAGGGTGGCGGCTCGTGGCGTTGGGGGGGTGCTGTCGTGGGTCGGGTCGTGGCTCACCGGTGGGAGGCGGAGAGTGTGCATGGGTGGGGTTGGGTCCGGGTGGGGACTTGTGACAGGTGGTGTTCCGCAGGGATCGGTCTTGCCCCCGTTGTTGTTTGTAGTATGTGTCAATGACCTTGACGAGGGAGTTGCTGGTGGTGTGGGCGGGTTCGCCGACGACACAAAGATGGGTAGGATTATTGATTCAAACAGATGTCATAGAACTTCAGGAAGATTTAGACAAACTTAATTCGTGGTCAGAAAAGTGGCAGATGCAGTTCAATGTAGATAAATGCAAGGTTCTGAAGCTCGGGAGTGTCCATAACCCAAGCACTTATAAGTTAAATAACGTAGAACTTAGCCATACAGATTGCGAGAAGGACTTGGGGGTGATGGTAAGCAGCAACCTTAAACCATGACAGCAATGCCTAAGCGTACGTAATAAGGCAAATAGATTACTGGAATTTATATCAAGAAGTGTTAGCAACAGAACTCCAGAGGTTATATTACAGCTTTATACATCATTAGTAAGGCCTCACCTAGATTACGCAGCTCAGTTCTGGTCTCCATATTACAGAATGGACATAAATTCGTTAGAAAACATTCAGCGTAGAATGATTAAATTAATACAAAGCATTAGAAATCTTCCTTACGAAGAAAGATTGAAGACCCTTAAATTACATTCACTTGTAAGACATAGAATGAGGGGAGACATGATCGAGGTATACAAGTGGAAAATGGGTATTAACAAAGGGGATATAAATAAGGTCTTGAGGGTATCTCTCCAAGAGAGAACCCGCAATAATGGATTCAAGTTAGATAAGTTTAGATTTAGAAAGGATATAGGAAAGTATTGGTTTGGAAATAGGGTAGTTGATGAGTGGAACAGTCTGCCTAGTAGGGTTATTGAAGCTAGGACCTTGAGTAGTTTCAAATTTAGGTTGGATAAATTCATGAGTGAGAGGGGTTGGATTTGAGTGGGAATTGCACATGAGTAAATAGAATTATCAAAGCTTATTTCTTGGGTAGCATTTAAGATTGGGTTGAACAAATATCTTGTTAGTGGGATGGAATGTGAAGGACCTGCCTAGTATGGGCCAACAGGCCTGCTGCAGTGTTCCTCCTTTCTTATGTTCTTATAACCATTTCGCTAGTGACTGTGATATTACATAATTTATCTTCTTCAGGGCCACTATAACAATTAATTACTGGGATATTATTAGTGTCTTCCTGTGTGAAAACCGAGAGAAAATAATTATTAAAAATAGAGCACATATCATTCTCCTTGTCAGTAAGATGCCCAGAGTTATTTTTAAGATTACCTATCTTATCTATCTTATCTCTAACTTAGTTCCTTCAAATTTTATATATTTTTTTTATCCAACGGTTCAATGTTTCTTTGAAATAATGCGTTACGTCTCCCCTCTCTTGTTATGTACATCACAGTGGAATAATTTCAAGCTTTGTAGGTGGCATTCCACACTCGTATCTAGATTATTCAAATTAAGTCATTTTTACAGTATATTGGCGTTACCTATACTTGCGATCCATCTTAGTTCGTTTATTTTGTCTCTAGTGCTACGACTTTTTGTATAAAATATGCCGAGAAAGTTTTTCTTTTATATCCCCACCCTGGCGAACTTTGCATTTTCACTGTTTTGGTTGTTTTTATCATTGCCATGTGTTTGTGAATGTTTTTTTTTTTTTTAACATATGCACGTTTAACTATACTATCTTAATATTTTTTTTTAAATCCATAGTACTCCTGTCCTATCTTTTCCCACACATTCCTCTAACTTTCATTAATTTTAAAGTTTGGTGCACTGGAGAAGCAGCCACTCCCATACTGAACTAACATCGCTGCCACCCCCGTCCTGTACACATGTACCCCATTCTGGCATGCATGCCATTTCTGCCGCAGAATTGGTCCCAGTGATCAATAATTAGAAATGTCTCTGCAGTATTTTTCCAGCCAGCAATAACACCAATTACTCTGGACAACCTTTCATTGGTGATACTCCTCAGCAGGAAAATGTTTACTTATGCCAGGGATTTTCCCTTTGAAGTTTTTACTAATTATATCTATTACTGCGAGTTCCTGCCCTAGTAAGGGCTTGTTCTCAAACGTGTGCCTTATCTGCATAAAGTTGGGGATTCATGATCTTTAAAAAAATTGACAGAGAAACATGTATAAAGCTAAGAGTATGACGGATATAGGAAAGTATTGGTTTGGAAATAGGGTAGTTGATGAATGGAACAGTCTGCCTAGTAGGGTTATTGAAGCAAGGACCTTGGGTAGTTTTAAATTTAGGTTGGATAAATTCATGAGTGAAAGGGGTTGGATTTGAGTGGGAATTGCACATGAGTAAATAAAATTATCAAAGCTTATTTTTTGGGTAGCATTGAAAATTAGGTTGAACAAATATTCTGTTGGTGGGATGGAATGTGAAGGACCTGCCTAGAATGGGCCAACAGGCCTGCTGCAGTGTTCCTCCTTTCTTATGTTCTTATGTTCTTATGTTCTTATAACTGTACCGATTTTAGGTAAATGCACAGATATGCAGTACTCTGAATATTTTTTTGGGAAAAAAAATGAGGGCAGGGGTAGAGGTACGATGGGGCTACCAACGCCCTGAAGTGAACCCAGTAGCGGCCAGTAAAAACGATGGGCCAGGAGCTGAGCCACCTCAACAACCCATCCTCAGCCCTCTGGATAATAGTTTTGGTAATCCCACACCTCTGGTGGTCTGGTGGCTAAAGCTCTCGCTTCACACGGCGAGGGCCTGGGTTCGATTCCCAGCCAGGGCAGAAACATTGGGCGTGTTTCTTTACACCTGTTGTCTACGTTCCCCATCAGTAAAATGGGTACCTGGGTGTTAGTCGACTGGTGTGAGTCGCATCCTAGGACACTGACCTAATCTGCCCGAAATGCTCAGCATAACAAGGGACTTTCTATATAGTAGTATGTCACTGATGTCAGCTAGGCCTGTATACCATGTACATGTACTTGTAGTAAATAAAGATATTATTATTATTATATTATATTCACACCACACATTGCCCTCAGACATGACATCTCCACTGCCTCCAGCCTTCTCCTTGTTGCAACATTCACTACCCATGCCTCACACCCATACAAGAGCGTTGGTATAACTATACTCTCATACATTCCCCTCTTTGCTTCCATGGACAAAGTTCTTTGTCTCCACAGACTCCTCAGTGCACCACTCACTTTTTCCCCTCATCAATTCTATGATTCACTTCATCTTTCATATACCCATCTGCTGACAAGTCCACTCCTAAATATCTGAATACATTCACCTCCTCCATACTCTCTCCTTCCAATCTGATAATTTTTAAAGGGGTGGACGGGTAAGCCAGCGGAAGGGCCTCCGTCAGATGATGAAAAGCTCCAACGGCGTGTCATCATCTAAGACCCGCGTCAGGAAACACTTGTCCTGTTTCCTGACAAACATTTTTTTTTTATATTTTATTAAATGTACAACATGATATACAAAGACTGTCACAATACATGTACATACAGTAAGCATTCAAGGTACATACAAAGGAAACAGTAGTCTATCGACTTGTTCCACAAAACCCAAGACCCGTGGAACTCAGAAACTTTATAAACATTATATATATAATAAAAACAATAGTCATGTACAATAGTAGTGATGACACAAACTTAGCCAAAAATTATTTTACGTTGACCACATTATCAAGAAAACCCCTACTTACAATACAACCCCTACTTACAATACAACCCCTACTTACAATACAACCCTACTTACAATACAACCCCTACTTACAATACAACACCTACTTACAATACAACCCCTACTTACAATACAACACCTACTTACAATACAACCCCTACTTACAATACAACACCTACTTACAATACAACCCATACTTACAATACAACACCTACTTACAATACAACCCCTACTTACAATACAACACCTACTTACAATACAACACCTACTTACAATACAACACCTACTTACAATACAACACCTACTTACAATACAACACCTACTTACAATACAACCCCTACTTACAATACAACACCTACTTACAATACAACCCCTACTTACAATACAACACCTACTTACAATACAACACCTACTTACAATACAACACCTACTTACAATACAACACCTACTTACAATACAACACCTACTTACAATACAACACCTACTTACAATACAACACCTACTTACAATACAACACCTACTTACAATACAACACAAAATATCCGCCCCCCCCCGCAAGGCGAGGCATCAAATACAGCTTATTGTCGCAAGACATTAACACAAAGGTCTTAGTGAAAGAACATAATTCCATACATAGCATTGATTATGTAAAATTTAATGATAAGGGCTCTATAATACCTGCTTTAACTTAGCAAAAAGGAGACCCCAACATAATTACAAGAACAACACAAGAGACAATAACCATCAACAACACAAGAGACTAAACTCTTCCCACAACACATAACACTATGCTACGTAAAACCCCTGGGGGAAACCCCAACACAATCAACACAATAAACGTTTTTAATTTTTATATGTATAAGTAAACACAAAATTTAGTACTAAAAACACTGGCAACACAATATACAATACTTCAAAGCTTGAAGAAATAAAAGTACAGAAAGTTGATTCACACGTCCGTACACAATTGCATATAGAACAAAATTTTATATTTGAAATCACAAGAGTATATGCTAATAAAATGAAAACCCAAACCTATTGCCTTTTTTTTTTTCTTCCTTTTTCCTTTACACCAACATGACATACAGTAAACCCATAACATCGTGACGTTAACCCATTAAGTGAACACTGTTGTCCAAATGAAACTCCAAAAATTACAAGTAACATCAACATTGGTACACACAACGAAAGAATTACATAGCAGCGAATTATAGTCTAGTAAGCAGTGCTTTTGCTTAAACTCTGTACAATCTTTAATTGAGACAACATACAAATTATGTCATGTTACAACCAATAACTCCAAACCCCTTGCCAGACAAAACCTGGCACTGAAATAAACACTTCCTAATAATGCTCATTATGCAAATAAGGACATCATTACACCACCAAATACCGTGACCGTAGTCTACGAGTTCCACCATACCAGACTTCATTACAAACCTATTCATACGATATACCGATATACCGGAAGGGCGTTGCAAACCAAGAGCCTTGCAACCCCCCCCCGGGCAAACCTTCGCTCCTGCACCGTCATTAAAACAAACCCTATACGCTTAAAGGTAACCAAAAGAAAAGGGAAAAAACACACACATATCACACACAAACCCCTGCTACCCAACCTCTATGCCCTGAGTCAACCGTCAACCCCTGCCCCAAAAAGTAGGGCAAAGTCCCCCGTCTACCCTTACCCTAACCCCCCTCCCCTTTTTTTTTTTTAAACAGCACGCATACAAAACCGTACCCCAGCCTACAAAAGAAACAGCCACCAGCATCCATGCAATACATATGGATAGTCAAGCCTCCTTCCAACCCAAAACTACCCCAAAAGTTCCCCAATCCTTAACTCCCTATATGAATGATTAAAAGCAGTATCCCAAGCTCTCCCATACGCCATTCTATTTCTGCACTTCGTCCTATAAACACATGCCGAAAGAGCCCTAACCCTTTCCCCTGCACCCAAATCCCTGAATCTCCATGATCCACACACAAAGTCCACAAGACAGTACAGGAGGCCTCTTCGCGTCCTATTATTAAAATCCCTAAGGTCCAAAAACATAGCTCTCAAAATCGAGATACCCCCTCCCCCCAAAAGGCAAAGCGCCCTCCCAATCCACTCCCTCACTGGCCCCAAGGTTTCACAAAAGTACACCTCATGCAGCGTGGTATCCAGATCCCCACATCTTACACA
This sequence comes from Cherax destructor, assembly GCA_009830355.1. Classification (NCBI taxonomy): domain Eukaryota; kingdom Metazoa; phylum Arthropoda; class Malacostraca; order Decapoda; family Parastacidae; genus Cherax; species Cherax destructor. The sequence goes on along the minus strand of WNWK01017243.1, from coordinate 9,205 downwards.
CGCACCATCTTTCACTAAACCCATTCTCAATAAAGACGCCTTAGATGCCACGGCACCCTGTAAAATTCTATACATGAACTCCCGAATCCTTGACCTCAGCCGCAACCCCTTTAACCCCCCCCAGATCTCTGCCCAACCATACATGGGAAAAATAGACTCACATTCTATCACCGGGCGAGATCCCCCCAGACTACCCAGCCTACCAACCAAGAGGTTCTGCGGTTGTGACATCACCAACAAACTCCTCAAGATGTCCTTACAATACCCCAGAGCCCTGTCCTCCCACCATTCGCTCATCTCCCGAAGTACCCCCCCCACACCCTCTTCCCCATTCCTACCCAAACCTCCCCGTCGCACCAAACATCTTCTAAGGTACAAGCACAACAATCTGCGTTCTAACCAGATTAATCCCAAGCCCCCCAAATTCACCCTGTTACGCACAACAGCACGCCCTAACCAATGCCTCCCACCAGCCCACACATACTTAAATACCATCCGTTACAAAACATCTACATCTGCCTGCAACAAAGGAAATATGGCGGCTACATACCACAGCTTACTATAAACCATACTATTCACTATTATCACCCTCTGCCATAATGTCACCTCCTTCGCTCTCCAAACCTGCAGCCAATCCGTCGCCCCCTGCACTACCCTACGTGAATTCATTTCTCTTGCCAGACGACGGTCCTTCGTAAATTCCACCCCACATATCTTTACATTATCTATGATGTGCCAGCCCTGACCTCTGCCCAACGTCCCTCCCACCCACGTACCTACCTCCATTAATTGTGTCTTGCTATCATTTATACTCATCCCCGTCACTCCACAAAACACACGTATGATGCCCCCAACGTTTACCAACCCTTGCTCCGAACCCACGAGCCCCGTGGTATCATCCACGTACCCCATGATGCCCGTGCGTTCCTCTGCCTCTACGACATTCATCCACACACCTACCTCAACTAATCAGTAAAATGGGTCCTGTAAACACGCAAATAATATCTGCGAGAGGGGACAACCCTGTCGCAGACCCCTACCCATGGTAACCAATCCCCCCAATCTTCCATTCACCTGTACCCTGACACACACTCCCCCATACATCATCTCTACCCACTTCACAATTTCCTCCCCAAAACCCTGCTTTCTCATTACATCATACAGAACATTCCTTTCCACACTATCATACGCCCCCTTCCTGTCCAACGCTAAAATCCCTCCCATCCCATATGCGACATAATCTTTAATACGCTCAAGACCATTTACCACACTCCTACCTGGGATCCCACACTGCCCTTCTGCACCTTCCCCAACACCCTCTTTAACCTATTACCTAATATTTTTGCTAATATCTTGTAGTCCATATTCATTAAAATTATGGGCCTATAATTACTCATTGTGTCCCCCCCCCCTTTCCCTTCCTTACTAAAACTACCACCCCGGTGCCACTTCCTCCCCCCCCAATCCTTCAGACTTCATACAATTCATCAAGCACACTAGACAGTCCCTCACCGCGTCCCAATTCTCCCTATAAAATTCATTCGCAATACCATCTATTCCTGGGGAACTCCCCTTACTCAAACCTTCCACCGCCACCCACAACTCCTCCTCACTAATTACACCCCCCATAGCCTCCCGATCCCGCTTCCCCAACCTCCCGTGGATTCCCTCCAACAAAAGATTCCTATACTCCAAATCCACATCCACACTGCTCATATAATTTGCAAACCATTTATCCACAAATACTCCTACCGCCTCCGTGCCACGTATCACCATACCTTGCTCATAACTTTCCAGACGCTGCTCCACCTCCATGCATTCAATCGTCCGAGCTTCACGCCTTTGCCTACAATGACTTAAAACGGTTTTTGACGGCCTATCGCCCTCCAACAGATCATTCATACCTGCTTTCATACGACACGCCTCAAAACGCTCTATTTGTATGTCCCATAACTTGTCTTTTAAGACACGGATTTCCCCCGTGTCATGTTGACCACCCCTCTCATAACAACCCTGCAACTGCCCCTCCACATACTTCTGCAAACCGAACCTCCATCCCGCCTCCTCCCTACCCAATTTCTGATAAAAATCCCTAATTTGCGGCTTGCCCTTGTTCGTCCACCACTCCAACAAGTTATCCTGCCTCTTACTCCTCTCCCATAACCTTCCCCACCAATCTCTAAACTGCTTTCGTTTATCCCCTCCCACTAATAATCCTACATTCAATTTCCAAAAACCCCTATACCACTTTGCCACGCCTTCCCAATCTAACTCCACTAAAACCCCTCTATGATCCGAAAATCCCAAATCTATGGTTTAAACCCTACCCACCACTACCCTATCAGTTATGTAAATCCTATCGATCCTCGCCGCGTACCCCTTCCTAACAAAAGTATAATCAACAGGTCCCCCAACCCCAACCACATCCTTTAAACCCACACTTCCTAGTAAATCCCTTAAAGCCCCAAGCTCGCACCCTGCCCCTCGAGGCTCTACATCCCTCTTTCTGATTACACAATTGTAATCACCTCCTACTACCACAACACCAGGCAGATCACGGAGGGCATAAATAAAAAAATCCCATATAAAACCCAGCTTTACCGTTCGTGACTGCTCTGCCGGCATATAGACACCTAAAAAACAGACCCTGACCCCTCCCCAAGAACCCTCCACTCTAACCACCCTACCCCCCCACATTCCTCCCAAACCATGAGTTGAAAAGGGCTTGACTCCGAAATTGCAACTGCCGCCCCGCCCTTGAGCCTACCAGATGACCCAGCAAACACCTTATAACCTTTTATGCTCAAATCCCTACCACACCTGTAGTTATGTTCCTGGATGAAGGCCACCTGCACGCTGAAACGACGCAAGGTGTACTCCACCCAGGTCCTCTTAACTTCCTCTCTCATACCATTGGCATTTATGGTTAAACACTGGAATGCAAGTGCAAAGGTTTGCCCTTTTGTCGTGGAGGAGGCTGCGACCCAGTCTTGCCCTTACCCCCTCCCTTACTCACTGATTTCCCACCCTTGACAGAATCCTGACCCGTTAAGATGCCTAAATCTTTCCGTGCAACCTCCACCAACGGCCGCTTACCAGTCCTCTGTGCAGGTGTTAGAATGTCATCACTATCAGACTGAGTACCTGATCTTTTACGGGTTCCCGCCACTACATCCATACTCTCATCTCTATCCGACTGATGCACCTCAGCTGCCATTATCTCACTTGTCAAAACCTGTTCAACAGGAGGTCCCCGAGCCGTAGCCCCTACCACGTCAACAACTTCCACCTCAGCAACACTGTCCTCTCCAGTCAAAACTGGGAGGGGGTCCTCCAAGATGCCTCTCAACACCTCTTCCAGCGGTAATTCCTCGCCAGGCACAACACCCATTCCCTCCACAACACTTTCACTTAGAGCCTCAGGCTCCTGGGGCAGAGTGTGGAACACCTCCACTACCCCATCAACAATTTCACTCCACAAACGTGGTCCTTGCTCTGCCTGAGGCACCTTCACTGGGGCCTCCCTGGCCCCCTGACCAGCCGGCTCCCTGCGAGCCGCCACCTGTCTGGGTATCGCACGCCTCATGCAATCCGCAGCTACATGGTCATATGCCCCACATAGCCGACATGTCCTCCGTTTCCCTGGGTATGTCACATATACCTGGTTCCGAAAATCAGGCATCACTACATATGAAGGGATTGGCTTACGAAGCGTCATCTTCAGAGAATAAGTCCCTTCGTAGAGTCCCAAAAGGGGTCCCTCACTCCACTTCCCCACATTCACCGTATGGATCACTCCATACTCTCTGAAAATGCCACTAATGTCCACAGCGTCACACTCGAACGGGACATTCTTGACCTTTACATAAGTATATGTCCTTGATACATCCTTCAATCTAACTTGCATAGTCGAGTTTACTGTATACACCTTGTCCTGGTGTTGATCAACAAGGCGTTCGTAGACTGCGGTTGTTAACAGTTTAACAAAGACTCGGTTGACGCCATTCAGTGCGTGTCAATGTTATACACATCTCGTAGAATCGTTGAGAGCACAGTTGCAGCCGTAGCCGGATGTATGACCCCCGTCACCATATCAATGCAAACTGTGTTGGAACGTCGTCTGCTGGCAGTCTCCATGACAGTAGTTAAGCAGGTGAAAACAAAGTCACCAGATGGCAGGCCAGTGCACCGCACGCCCTCACCCGACCGAAGCTGGGTGACATCGAATTAGAACACTGCAGTAGGCCTGTTGGTCCATACTCACCTGACAAACATTATACCTACCTATCTCTTGTGCCACTAAAACTACTTCCCCTACTTTGTACTACCACCACTACTGCTGTTACTTCTTCCACTACCAGTACTTTTTTTTCTCTCTCTCTCTTTGCCTCGTCCCTGTCCCCGTTGCCTATACATACTGGCTCCCTCTCTCTCTTTTGTGTTAGTGTGACTTGTAAATAGTAAAAGGAGGATCGAAACGTCTTCGTAAACTTCTCTTTTCTATGTGCGGGTTATTTGTGTATTGTTCCAGTCACGGTATTGTGCCTTTTTGTTATTTTTTAGCAGAATTCTGGGCTTTTGTGGATTCTCTCTTTCATACAGGTCTCCAGGAGCATGAAAAAGTTGATGAATTGGCTAAACAAACATTAAATAAAGAGAATGTTTAGTATAATTTTGTTTTTTTAAAATATTGTCAGAAAGGAACTAGCAAACTAGCTTAAAGAAAATAGAACAGTACAACTAAGAATTGGCAGATCCATTGTCCATCATAATGAAATGTGTCAAATTAAACATATCCATGGTGATAGTAATAGGATGAATAGACTATGAGTATCTCTGGCAGTACGGTTAATATGGAGATGTCAGTGACATAAAATGCAAGGTGTGTGGATAGAGACAGGGCCATTCACTCATGAAGCAATATATCTTAGTGTCCAAACATTCATGCTTTCATAGACACCTCCTTGCAAACCTTAACAGGATATGGCAAAACACCTCATTGTTAATGATAGGATATTTGAAGTCTTGAGGTTATACCTGGAGTGTATTCCGAGGGTTAACGCCCCTACGGCTCGGTCCATGACCAGGCCTCACGGTGGATCAGGGCCTGATCACCCAGGCTGTTACTGCTGGCCCCACGCAAACTGACATACGAACCACAGCCTGGCTGGTCAGGTACTGACTTTAGGTGTCTGTCCATCTCCCTCCTGAAGACAGCCAGGGGTCTATTGGTAATCCCTCTTATGTATGTTGGGAGGCAGTTGAACAGTCTTCGGCCCCTGAAACTTGCTGTGTTGTCTCTTAGTGTACTCAAGGCGCTCATGCTTTTCATTAGGGGGATGTTGCACCGCCTGCTGAGTCTTTTCCTTTCGTAGGGAGTGATTTCCGTGTGCATATTTGGGACTAGTCCTTCTAGAATTTTCTAAGCGTATATTATTGTGTATCTTTCTCGCCTGCGTTCCAAGGAGTACAGTCAAGGCACTTCAACCGTTCCCAGTAATTTAGGTGCTTTATGGGACTTATACATGCAGTGAAAGTTCTCTGTATATTCTCCAGGTCTGCAATTTCGCCTGCCTTGAAAGGAGCTATTAGTGTACAACAGTATTCCAGCCTAGAGAGAACAAGGAATTTGAAGAGAATCATCATTGGCTTGGGATCCCTAGTTTTGAAGGTTCTCATTATCCATCCTATCATTTTCCTAGCAGATGTGGTAGATACATTGTTGTGATCTTTGAAAGAGAGATTCTCTGACATTATCACTTCCAGGTCCTTCGCATTAGTTTTTCGCTCTTGTGTGGTTGGAATGTGTTTTATACTCTGATCCAGTTTTTATTTCCTCGAGTTTTTCATCGCGGAATAATTGAAATTTGTCTTCATTGATCTTCATATTATTTTCTGACGCCTATTTAAAGACTTGGTTAATGTCCGCTTGGAGAGTTGCAGTGTCCTCGATGGATGACACTGTCAAGCAAATTCTGGTATCATCAGCAAAGGAGGACACGGTGCTGTGGCTTACATCTCTGTCTATATATAGCATGAGGATGAGGAACAGGATGGGAGCGAGTGTGTACCTTGTGTAAGTTAGTTTATTCAGGTATACACAAATACAGTAACATAGATTATCATACATAGCAGCATATGTGTAGAGAACCTAGGATAATCCCTAAAAGTATAGTATTACTATACTATAAAGGAGATAATATGTTATCATTAAACTATAAAGGAGATATACTAGGAATGAGGTAAATTGAGTTACGTATTTATATTTACATGTGTGTTAGCTACAAATATAAAAAATCATTCTCCTCCCTTTCTGTCGCTACATTCATTAGACACCTTTTGGCTCTCTTCTTGAACTGACTCATGTTATGACTGGCTTTGACATGTGCAGACTTTTCACTGTAGCCTCCTCTGACTTTAATCTGTTTACTATTACTCTTTGTGTTCTATTTGTTCGGAAGTTATAGATCCATCTATCCACTTTTCCCGTTATTTCTTCATAGCGCATTTTGTGTGCTATGACACCATGGTCGCACTTGTCGAAGGCTTTCGTAAAGTCTGTGTATACTACATCTGCATTTTGATTATCCTTCAGTGCATTCATGACCATGTCATAGTGATGATCCAGCAACTGTGAGAAGCAGAAGCGACCTAAACCCATGATGCCCTGGGTTGTGCAACTGATGGGCATCAAAGTGGTTGGCGATCTTGCTTCTTAGAACCCTTTCAAAGATTTTTATGATGTGTGACGTTAGTGATATCGGTCTGTAATTCTTTGCAATTGCTTTACTGCCACCTTTGTGGAGTGGGACTATGTCTGTTGTATTTAGTGACTGTGGGATGACCCCTGTGTCTATGCTATCTCTCCATATAATATTTAAGGAATGTGAAAGGGGTTTATTGCAGTTTTTGATGAACACGGAGGTTCATGCGTCTGGGCCTGGAGCAGAGTGCAGGGGCATGCCATTTATTGCTTTTTCAAAGTCCTGTGGTGTTAGGATTATATTAGAAATTCTTGAATTAACCAAATTTTGGGTCTCGGTCATGAAAAATTCATTGTATCCATATTTTCCATCGATTAGACTAGATGAATAAACTGACTTTATAGAGATTGCATCCCAGCTATGACCAATTCTTACATTTTAGAAGTAATAAGAAATAAGTTTTTTTTTATATTGTATTCCTTCCTGAACTGTATACACCAACTATATGATTTTTTAGTGGTAATTAGATATATATATATTTTAGAATGCATTACATACTGTACTATGCACAACTGTAAAAAGTAACTGTAAAATACGAAATTACTAATAGGTATTCCTTTCTAGTGATGTAACAGTGTTCATTGGGGTCTGACAAAGACCCTGGCCTGGTGGCTAAAGCTCTCGCTTTACACGGCGAGGGTCTCGGTTCGATTCCCAGCCAGGGTAGAAACATTGGGCGTGTTTCTTTACACCTGTTGTCTATGTTCGTCCATCAGTAAATGGGTACCTGGGTGTTAGTCGACTGGTGTGGGTCGCATCCTGGGACACTGACCTAATTTGCCCGAAATGCTCAGTATAACAAGGGACTTTCTATAGTATGTCATTGATGTCAGCTAGGACTGTATACCTTGTACATGTACTGGTAGTAAATAAAGATATTTTTTTATTATTTGTGACCTTTGTAATTCTGTTTTCTTTTATTAATGTTGGTAGAATTACCGATAATATGTTAGGTAAAAGGACACAAGTGCAACTAATGTGACATTTTATTGTAGCAACGTTTCGCTCTCCATAAGCTTTATCAAGCCGTTACTTAATAAAGCTCCTGGAAAGCGAAACGTTGCCACGATAAAATGTCACATTAGTTGCACTTGTGTCCTTTTACCTAACATGTTTTCTTTTAGCTACCCCTCACAGGATGAGTATGGGTGCAAAATGAACTAGCCGTTCAGGCGGCACAACTGAAACTATGATTGAAGCGAGGACCTTAAATAGTTGTGCAAATAGGTTAGTAAGTTTATTCAGATATAGGAACACAAATACAGTTAAATAAATGATCATACATAGCGGCATGTGTGTAGATTACCCAGGATAACACAAGAAAGTTAGACAAAGTGACTTATTTCCATTGGGGTCCTTGTGACTTATTGGACAGGTATAGTACGAAAGTGGGTGTTGATAGATGTGATTTGGACCCCAATGAAAATAAGTCACTTTGTCTGACATTTTAGGTTATCCTATGAAATTTACATTGCGTATAATAATTGGACTTATGTGTACATGTGCCTAAATATACCTACTTACTTTCTATGGGTCAGTAGGCCTACTGCAGTTTTCCTCATTTTTTTGCCACTGTGTTCTTGATAAACCAAAAAAACTACTATACCGAACCTGAGGAATGGGAGGTATACAAGTTTAATTCAAAAAGTAAATGATAACTCCATATACTTGGATCAAAAGCCCTTCGCCTGCGTCGAAGCCCCTGCCCCTGAAAATAGAATATTTAGTTAGAGTTTATCATAAAACGTCGCCGTTTTCTCTTTCAAACAGAAACCATACTGGAACATCTTATTATCAAATAATATACAATTCTATATCCTTATACCATTATAGCAATACTAATATTTTTTAAAAATTGGATAAATAAAATTATTTTAATTAAAATTGACATTTTACATTCAAAATGACACTCAAAATAATTTCAATGATGGAGAGAAGCATTTTCCGTTTCAAAACACTGTGGATGTACTCTCAGTAGATACAGGCAAGCGCCGTCGGCCATGATGGCAGCAGCAGCAGGACCTAATACAAGTAATTTTGCCCAAAGTTCCGCTTTTGCCGACGCAGTACAGCGTGCCCGACAGGTATTTATTATAAATTTGTTGTCTCCAACAATTTTGTGAGGCAATGTTCAGTAAATAATTTACGGTGAGTCAGTGGGAATCGAGCATGTTTGCTAAGTGTGTATGCCCCAACTTGCTGAGGCAATGTTCCCCCTTGTGGCGGAATTTCATCGATTTTCCCAGCTATATCTTAGAGTAGAGTGACGGGGCGTGGGTAAGTATGCGAAGGAGGGCAGCCCAGGTGTAGCAAGGGTAAGGAGGAGGGCTATGAGAGGGGTATAATGGGTAGAAGTGTGTGTCTAGGGCGTGACGTCACTAGGCTGTAAACACGTAGCCGGTGTGGTAATGGCGGCCCCTCGTGGTGCTGCTGCTGCAGCT